>VWPU01006469.1:0-17946 GCA_013398955.1 Callaeas wilsoni
GGAGAGGAGAGGAGAGGAGAGGAGAGGAGAGGAGAGGAGAGGGAGACAAACCTGGTGTGGTCCCATCCATCCTGCATTGTGGGAACTGTCCTTGGGACAAGGTGTCTGAAACCTTGATCGGACATTGTCTAGATAATCTAGTAAGCCATAAGAAAGTCATGAACCATGTTGACAGCTAAACAGTGTGTATGGTTCTAGTGTAATCGTCAAAACCATTTTCTTAACTTTGGCTTATTTAATGGCATGCACACTGCCTTACTTTCAAGCATAGACCAAAAGAATTGACTCTTCTGTAAGAGTGATCTTACCAGTGTATACAAACAACTCAAGGGAGGGTGCAAAGCAGCATGTTCAAATGCAGCCAGCACCTTTTCATCAGTGACCGGTCACAGGACACAAGGTAAGGGGCACAAATCAAAATACAAGAGGTTGCCTCTGAAGATCGGGAAAGAGTTTTTCACTGTGAGTGGGTAATGGAGCACTGGCAAAGGTTGCCGAGGGTGGTTGCAGGGTTTCCATTCCTAGAGATATTCAAAATCATCTGGATACAGTCCTGGACACCCTGCTCTAGGCGACCCCACTTGAGCAAGGAGGTTGGATAAGACAAGCTTCCAACCCCAAGCTCTGTGATTCTATGCGTTTGTTCTGTTGAGGGTGGACAAAAGAGCATAAGTAATTTGCAAACCACATACAAGGGCTTAATGGGTTATAAATGTCTTGGTAGCTGCATTTTGGTGAGCCTTGACCTAAGAAAAAATGTCTGTGCGTGTGTGTTAATCTCCAGAGAAATTCATATGTTAGTGAATATTAATTTTAAAAAAAAAATTTCTAAACAAGATACACACTCCGCGAATAGTCATTCAGATGAAATATACTACATAGGACACTTTCCATCTGTTCCACATGTAGTTGCTGAGTTATGTACAAAACTAAAAAGTTGAAAACCATTTCTCTTGCCTGTTTTCTCATCAGCGAAAATAAATGGACAGTGATAAGAAATCAAGTATGTAAAGGACAAAAAGATAAAAATATCCATACTGGGGGAGATAATGTTTAAAAATTACTGCGGAATAGTTTTCAGCTAACTTCAAAAGAAACAATCCATAAAATCAGAGTACATTTGGCTGAGGGGATTTATTAGTTTCATTATTAATAATTGTTTATATTAACATAGCTAATAACACCAAATCCTACTATGCTAGTGTTGGAGACTGGAAAGTTATGGTTTATGGCTTAAATATTTTTATGAAGGACTTTGGTCCTCCTTATAGCAAAACTGTGTAAGGAACCTGCACCACCAAAGCTCACCCTGAATGCGCCTCCTGGCTGAAACCCTGAACTGTGGGTTAAATCAGCTAAGGGATAGAGACAAGAGAAAGTGACAGTATTGTTGTAAGCATCTAAGGTCTGGGTGGGTAAGCATTCAGAGGAGAGCCAAACCCAGTAGCTTTGGAGTGAAGGCCACAACTCCAGGCTTTTCTGCAGCCAGGCTTGCACAGACCCCTCTGCCAAAGGGAGGAGGAGGAGGGGGTTGGGTCTATGGCAAAAAAGCCTCTGGTCAGAGGCAGTGAATGCCCATCCTCCACTGTGCAGACTGGCCCAGCTGCAGGGCCCCCAGCCCGGGACAGCCACATCCGTGGGACGTGCATGAGGGACATGAGGGACAACTGAGAGGGTGTCATGGTCCATCAAAGGCCCCCCAAATGGTTCCACAGCTCCTGCACCAAAGCACTGCACATGATGCAAAATGTGGTGCAACAGATCCACAGTCTTGCAAGGGCCAGTGTTAAACTGCCCCCCTGCAGGGAAGGTAGCTAGGCATTCCCACCTGGCCCAAATGTATATTAATCCATTGGATTCTATACTTTTCAGCAGGAAGCCCTCACTACCAAGAAGACCAGATGGAGGGAAGCAACAAGACATCATTTGGACCCACGAAGAGGTGATATGTTTCTACTTAATCTGTCTCTACCACACTCCCTTTCCCCCACACACACCTCTTTTTCTATTTTTTTCTTTCTTTCTCTCTCTTTGTCTCTGTCTCTTTTACTGTTAAATAAAGTATATCAATTTTTTGTTATCAACACTTAACCTCATTTGGTTTTAATCATGTTTTGGGGAATATTTTGAACCTCAGGATTCATAATCCACTGAAAATTCACTTTGCTCCTCTGAGATTAGAGCAGATTGTAACTGCTAGATCCTAGAATAATCAGGACAGAGAAAGATCCTTTTACATTGCAGCAATAATTTTTTTTCATTTGCTACTGTTGGAGCATTACATTATTAGAGCACTTAAATAAGAGTAGATTCCTCATTAAAGAAGTACCTAAACTCTTTCAACAGCTAAATCTCTTGCTTCCTCTATCCCATCCCACATATCCAACATACAGCTTTTAGAAAGATTTCTCCAGTTACTGTGAATCTTTTCCTGGTATTTTACAGAACTATTTAAGATCTCGTTCATCACTGTGATTGTTCATGAACTTGTGTGCAGGAATAATTCAAAGGCATGATGTTCTAAGTTTTGCTCAATAATCAATTGACGTTCTTTAGCCATAGCCAATGCAATACAGAAGCTCTTTCCTTTCATGTACCCACTTCAGCCTCCTATCCTTGCTGAGTGCTTTACCAATACTGTCAAGAAGATAATATTTCTTTGCCAGCCCAGAATTCAGATCTCTTCTCTAGGTAGTCAGACTTTATCTGTTGTTCCAAAAAACAACATCTCTACCTCCCTTTGCAGTAGATTTATAGCTTTTTTTATCTGATTGCTGCCAAGAACCTGACAGAAATAATTTATTAGCAAATTCTGCAATTCCTACACTAGTCCTTGCAGAGCTCTGCCTCCCAAGTGCTGTTGTTAGCCATATATATGACCTCTTTTCTTTTAGAGTTGTTTTTCTGCATACTACAGTTTTGTTAGGTCACATGGGTTTAAAACTGTGGCATCAGTAAGAGAATGATATTTCATTGCAATAATCTTATCAGTATTTAGTTTCACAGTAGTAAAGAACCAAAAGAACTTTTAGTTTCATTAAGTATTACCACTGGGAAAATAATACTGTAAGTTGCTTATTTAAGTGTTCCACTTGTAATACCTGGGATACTAGCAGCTCCCAAGAGTAAATGTGGAGTCTTTTTCCCCAGGACCCTGATTCACTTTCTGAGAGTTTCTGTAAAGATAGTGGTTTTGTTATTAAGCTGTATATCGCTTTGGCTTGACAACACAGAGAAGTTAGTGAGTGCTGTGAATTAGGGAGGGTGTGAATTGTGAGTTTCTTCAATCCACCTCCTTATCTGCTCATCACAAAGGTTAACTTTATGCTCAGAAGGACAGTAAGAAAGAGAGAAGCAGAGACGTCTCTGTTATATCTATGGCAGTTTCCTACTTTTTTACTCTCTTAAATAAATTTACCTTTTTATCCTGCAAGTTGCAGAGAGAGTCTGGGCCCCATGAGTATTCCCCCTAGAACATGTACAATTAATTTAAAAAAAATTGTGGAAGAATTTGTCTCACAAATAATGATAAGAGGCAGAGCAGGTGAGAGGGAAAGGTATCACACCACTCAAAGTGTAAGCTGATCTTCCCAGATTCTGTAGTTAGGAGGGGAGAGAGAAGTTTCTCTGTAGTTGTAGAGTGGAGATCACAACATGTCTACATTAGATGCCCTGAGACTCTCCCTTCTCAGAAGGCTTTCCATTGGCAGTGCAGAATTCTAGGAACAGCTGCAGCTGGGTGAGATGGATAGTTATAGTGAGAATGTCTTCACCTGGAGCCAGTGCAGAGTAAATCACATGCTGTAAATTCAGTCTCTAATTTATTGTGAACCAGCTTTTCAATGGACAAGTCATTCACGGCCGAAAAGAAACTGTGCACATGTTCTTTTGTAGACAATGCTGCAATGTTAAACCAAACTTTTATGCCACAATTTTCATCCACTGATTTCAAGGAATATACAAAAACAGATGAACACAAGTACTGTTTTAGAAACCAACACAAGTGATACAAACACTAGTCATTCAGAAATTCTGCTGGAGACCTGGTACAACCCCCAAACCTCTGGGTTTCCAGCCAAGATTTATTGTCATTATTCAGTTGACTTATTGTAACAAGGAAAACTAAGCAACACTTTACAGTGTTAATTCATTTAGAGGAAATTACATTACAAATGTAATTAAGGTTGGACGCATGCTCTATGTAACTCATACTGGCCACATGAAAACCCAGAGGAGATTCTGATATCTGATGAATTTCTTTTCCTACATTTTATACTACATTCCTGGTATCTGACAGCAGTAGTCACTAGCAAGGGTTCAGGACTGGTCGACTTATGGAAAAAAGTTTAAAAATAGTAAAAATAGATTCAAATTTGCACAGAACAATCTCTTAAAGATAACTAAATTCCAATTAGATTTTTAGAATCTAACCAATGCGAATTCAAAACCCAAACAAAAAATTTATATGTGTGTGTGCAAAAACCACAGCTCATTTGGTTGCTGCAGTAGGCAATTTACAGTAAAATAAAAGTGTCCTTTCGGTATGACACATGCATATAACAAAATAATGCCTTACTTTATACCCAGTGAAACTTTGTTCAAGAATTCAGTAGCGTATGGAGTCACTAAAGTGCTGAAGCTGAAGACCTAAATAGGCAAGAAGGAGAGAACAGTGCAGCAATAAAACCTTTCTTTCCATCAGTTGCTTGTCAGTGTTATGCTGCTGTAACAATGACCAATGATGGCTTTGAAACTTTCACACACTGCTCTTGTAATGTGCTACACTAAATCACAATGTAGGAACTGAAGAACTGCAGAGAAGGTACAACGTGATAGCACCGACACCGTGTATTAACTTCTGAAGCAGCACATAACTCTCCTCTTATCAGGATGCCACCAGCATTTGCATATTTTTCTGTTGGAAAGCTAATGTCACAAAGTGAAAATCCTGGAAAGTTTCCTGAACTGTTTTGCTTTCTTGCCTTCTTTCCCTTTCCCAGACTGAATGTGTGGATGTGCATGTTGAATCCCAAGTCTCTCAGGTGCTCTTCTCATGGCAGGACTACTCCAAAAATTGGCGAAGAACTCAGAGCATTTTCTTTTCCCTGCTGTTATCCTCTAGCACTGCATTAAAGCGGGGTTTGGGAGAAGCTCCCACCCTCTGTGCTCGCTAGTACATCAAATGAAAACCACTGACCTGGAAAACTGAAGCCAGCACAACTGTCACAGTATAGATAGTCCTGCCAATCTCTTTGTGCCCCTCACACGCACTCCTCAGTGCAGGTTATGGCCTTCTGCATGTGCCAGATACAGCTGCAGAGCTCTACACGGACTACAGCTGCTACATACCTGCACATTATACCCAAGAACCTGCCTTCTCCTTCCTTGTGACCTTTAGCTAGGGTCCTTCATGCAATAAAAACTCCAATTGCAGGAAGAACTCTGCAGGAGAGGACCTGTTAAATAAGGTTGGAGGTAAAAAGGAGAAACTTTTGGTCTGAATGGGAACTGTTGATGAGGTCCCACTGCAATCAGTACCCTGACTGCTGGGAAGGTTGGAGGTACCTCTGGAGCCGAGAAGACTAGACTGGAAGTTAATGGTTTAAAAAGTGGAGAACAGGCTTAATTTTTACTAATTTTCAGGCATATTATGACCACTCTACTGGGAAGGGGGGTGCTTCCAGCATCTCCCTACTTAAAATCTCAGTAAGTATCAGTGACTGCACAAGGCTCTTGTCAGAGAAAACAACTGAAGTAAATTCTTCAGGTCAGTACAAGCTTGAACTAAGTGATTGCAGCTCCACAGACACATCTTCTTTCTTACTGTAGTTCAATATGACCAACACGTCCCACAAGACCTAACAAAGTTGCCACAGGTTTCCTGAATACTTTATTTTATGGCACTTTATGAGCACAGTCTATTACTGTGTGAGAGTAACAGTACAAAATAGCATGATATCATAAAAAAATTTGGAGACAAATTCTATAATTATTATTCTTCTCAAGTTATTTTCTGTATTATGGCGCATCACTGCGTTCTGAATCACTAAGCTGCCCTCCTCTTATCTACCAGCACTTGATAAATTATAGGTAATTCCCTCTTATGCTTGCTACTTCTCCGCTAAGCCAAAAGAAAATCTTCACCCCTGACCCTGACATGTCCCCAGCCACAGTTCTGTATACGATTCTGCTCCTTTTTCGTTGAGCACAGCTGTCAAAGATTGGAAGCACACTAGCTCCATCTGCTGAAACTCCTTCAGAGCTTTACACAGATATCCGGGTTAAATAAGAGATTTATTTGCATCATCCAGCTGATATAGAGAGATGAGTACTGAAAGTAGATAAGATTGCAATGAAAGTCCCTTTCTCAAAGTTGACTGAATAAAAGCGTACTGTATTAACAATGTTGTCGCAAAATCTACTTGGGAGAAATGCAGTCTTTCACAGTAAGAATAAACAGCTTCATTACAAAAATGAACCACTAGTCTTTCAACTTCCTGATTTTGCTGTCCTCCCTTTATTTCAACACTCCTATAATTACTAGGCAATTTTTAACCAGATTTAAAAGATTTTAATCACAAATGTAACCTTTATATTGTGATCATGTAGGGGTAGGCTGAATTAAACTTTAATCCAGAAGATAATGTCTTATCTATGTGTATGGGTTTGGCACAGCCTGGTTTTTGGTAGCAGGGGGGCACCCAGCCAGGGTCAACCTGCTACACTATGTAAAATAGATTTCATGTCAAAATGAATACTTTTCTTGTTACTCGTGAAAAATTTGTAAATCGACTGTAAAGGAAAGGTAAGTGACAATTTTTCACCTCCTACCTCCATCAGAGAAAATGATCTGAAGTACTGTTAGGATGGGAATTCTGCATAGAAATCACTGAAACCTGGATTTTTGCAGCTTATATCAAGAAAAATTGGGAGGGAACGACAAGAAAATGAAGAAAAATATAAAAAGTAAAAACAACAAAATTAAAAATTCCTTCTTAGGAGACCTCAGGTTGGTATGTAGCCATTCAGTATGTGACACTGAATCCAGTTCCAGAGCTAGAGCACCAGAGATGAAGCAAGTGTTTTTTTTTTTCTGATAAGTCCTTACAGTTTGCAGAAACGCTAAACAATGATTGTTTCTCACTTTAAAGTAAATTTTAAAAGACCAGACAAAAACCCAGGATAGTTTAAATCCTAGAGAAAGGCTTCCAAGTGTCTCTAAATCACAGCACGAATCAACTGGAAGATACTTAAGTCAGGTAAAGCGACCCTACTAACATATTGTTTTCATATGCAATTTTTAATGACACAAGCTCTGTGATAGTCTTTCTGTGGAGTTTAACAGAAGGCCCCAAGATCCAGTTCAAGTGTGGAAAAACTTAAGAGTTGTCCAGACCAGGAGATTACTGGACAGTGCAAATCAGTCCTAGTCCTTGCTGTGGGTGTACCCAAGCCCTGGATGGCTTCTGCCCCCAGGGTAGCAAGAAGGATTAAAAGGGGTATAGACCTACAATGGGGGGGAAAAAGGTGACAACCACAAAGGCAAAGTAAATAGCATGTACACAAAAACTGAATAGAAAAGATTTTTATTACTTCTGAGTAACACACCCTTAACCACAGACCCTTTTGATGCAGATTTCCAAAGTTTCAGCCTTGCTAAAGTACATGAAGTGCTTTGTTCTGATATCATTTCACTAGTGTATCTGTGGACTCACAGAGCTTATTAATATTAAACCCACCCCACATGTAGGATTGGCTTATTAGCTCCTGCTGTACTTACTCAGCCTTCTAATTATCAAGATCTGTGCTTACTGTCTTCTCTGTTAGCTGGGAGGGCTGTGTCCCACAAGAGGTGATGAGAAACTTCTTCCTGTTTGATCTTCTCGACCAAGTTTTATGTAGCTGTTTATAACTTTTTTTGTAACCTTTTTCTCCTTTTTTTTTTTTTAAGTGTGTTCTAGTGAAATGTTTGCTCTCTGTGAAGAAAAGGTCCAGAAGAAACTTTCAACAGATATTGACTTTAATATCTCTGGGACTACATGCATACTTGTCACACTCCAGCTGTTAATCTGGTGGAAAATCTAGGGCATTCAGTTACACAGGTACTTAGCATCTTTTACTTAGCTGTCCTGTTAATTCTAATACCAAGCAAGCTGCATCTGCGGTGGTGGTGAAGCTTCTCAGTAACCTCTGGGTGTTTCCTTTCAGGAATATCTCCTGTTTAAGATAAAACAAGATTCCACACAGTGGGAGAGACAGCCAATCCTGAAAACCCAGTTTCTTAGGCTGCAGTGGAGGAAAAGGGACATAAAACAATAGGAAACAAAAAGGAAAAATGCTATCAACCAGACGTGAAAAAAACCCACAATATTCCTTCTACAACTAGAGCTTTCTAATTTTCACATGTGACATCCAAAGTATCTTCCATCTTCCATGATTTCAAAGGTGACAACAGTCTCACATGGTTACCAAAGGGACTGATTTCACCCAGAAATGGGTTCTCAGCTGCAAGGTGTCCCAAAGGCACAATGTAATTACACTGCCATAACCTACAGCCTGCAGAGGTTACATCCATCCCACAGACCAGCAGGACAGCGAGCTGAGGGGTGGGAAAGTAGTTTTGTTCCTTGCCACTCATGGGAAGATACACATGGGTTTAGCAGCTCTCAGCAGCACAGCCCTTTTTATGGGGGAATGGCCTTTCTTTGTCAGATTGTGAATAGGTACCTAATGAGTTAAATCAGCATTTAGGCTTGACAGCACCTTAGCTGGGAAATAAGTGGTTGAAGTCAAATGTATTTAAGATCAAAACCTTTGTTAAATAAATGCTTGGGATACACAGCAAAAAAAAGAATTAATTTTTTTTTAGAAAAGAGAGAAAGAAAGGGAAAGGAGAGTGATTAGACCATTAGGGAGGCTCTGTTAAGAGGAGTGATTTATTTTGTTTCTGCCTCTTCTTGTTCTTGACAGTGTTCAAGCTATATGTAGGTTACCAGGGTGTAATGGATTTGTTTGGTCTGCTTATTTAAGTAGAACAAGCTTTTTGTCAGATAAAAATAAACCTATCTAAGCAGTGTGGTCTAGTTGTTCATTTTACGTTTTACCTAGAGCATTCTTTTATGTTTCTCTGCTGTGCACGTTTATATCCTAGGCCTTACCAGGCATTTGTGTGGTCTTTATGTACTTGAAGTTTTCTGTATGATTGGTAGAATTTCTTCAGAAATTATATTTAACGGCATAGCTTTTTAGGGAAGGACAGGCAAGCTCTAGCCAGTCTGCCTCTGTCTCCCCAAACTGATTAAAATTATGACTAATACATAAAAGTAAGAATTCTGCTGGAAATAAAATTATGACCCCTTTCCTAGAATATCGTTTAAAAAAAAAAAAAAAACATAAAAATGGGTCTGTTTTAAGATATATTTTCAATATGGAGGAAAATCTTATTTAGAAGACTACTTGGATCAACACTGAAGTCAAGGCAACAGTTTGGATAGTGTGGGAAATCAGTATCTGGCAAATGCATGCAGAAGGGGAAAAAAGCCATGGAATCAATAAAGCTTATGAGGAACCAATTTGCTGTGAATGAATAACTAAAAGCTAAAAGATCTTGATAAAAAAAAAAAGAAAATTCATATCTAGATCAAGGAGAATTAAGGTTTCTAAAATGAAGTTTAAAATTATGATAAAAATAAATCCCAGAAACTTAAGAAAAAGACAGCATAGCCAGTCAGGGTGTGGAAATGCAAATGTATTTGCAGGTAGTTTGTTGGGGTTTTTTCTTTAATGTTTCTATTTTTTCTTGTGGTAATATTTTCTGCTTCTACTCCAAGCATCATAGAATGTTTCTGTCCATTAACAACCAAAATTTTTATCCATAATAAATAGATAAGTAAAACCACTGAGAGCAGAGGGACAATGGCAAAAAAAAGAAAAGCTGAATAGATTAGCAGGATGAGTGAACTAAATTAGTATTTTAGTAAATATGGAAATAAACATCTAAGCAAGGTTTTAGTATTAGAAACCAAGAGCAGGCTTCAAAGGAATTAAGGACCTGGTATATACCCCTAACAAAAATACAGCTCCACATAAGCACTCGTGATGCAGCACTAAAAAGAGCTGGCAGTCACTTGATACTTAAATTAGCAATAGGTGTATGAGAAATGAATTTATTTTTAGCTATGCCAAGACTGACATTAATATTATGAAACGGTGTATAGTTTATATATCTGCATAGTAAAAAGGTAGCTAGGAAATCTCTAGATGAAAGAAACATAAATGATTTAAAGGCTGGAGAAATTGCCTTGCAGTGAGAGTTTGAGAGCCCAATCTGTTCAGCCCAAGAATAGGGGCTTGTGAAGTGGCTTGATTACTGTTTGCAAGTGCCTTCACAGTAATAAATTATGTATTAAGAAGATATTTAATATGGTAGGGTCATAATAAGAACATATGGACAGAAAGCAATGCCAGACACTTCTGGCATGATACTTTTCCAGCAATGAAGATGATTAATCATTATAGGGAATCTTAGGGGAAATAGCGAATTTTTAATTGTTTCATGTCTTTGTATGAAGATTAAATGTCTCTCCTGGAGATATAAATTTGTTAAATGCAACCTGTTTGGTGTCAACCAGGTGAAAGAAAATTATTCAAGATTCTGTAATGTCTATAAATCCTGGAGATCTATACACTAGGACAAGACCTGTGCAAAGTCTCTAAGGCACAGAGTCCTCTCTGTATTGCAAAAGTAGCTGTTTTCTATCCTGAAACTGTTAACCTACATGGAAGGATGTATATGGCTATACTCATCCTTCTTTGGGGAAGTCCAAGAACACCCAATGATGCTAACAGTTCACATGTAGTACCAATGTAACATTTTGTGTTAAAGTGAAGCCCTCTTTTTCATTTATGAGTCTCTAACCACGCCTGTTTATCGTAACAGAACATGTTTTGTAAGTTATTATATCACAAACTTTTGGTTTGGAGTTTTAGTAAGCCTTGAACCTCAACAGATGGAGATAGATCATAAAAAATTAAATACCTTCATAGCAAGTTACATGAATTTTATGGAGAGTTAGGACCTCTCTCTTATAACTGTCATTTTTACATGTGCACTTTTTGTGTGTGTTTCTTTTGTTTCACAGTGGAGGCCTGCTCTAGGATTGCTGCAAGGACCAAGAACTATTCTTCTGCCTCAAGACCTCTGGATTCTGAAGATGAAGAAGTTAGCACTATTCATCTGCATTTTCAAGTCATCCAGAGCACCAGTAGGTACTCTTGATTGATTGTGTGTTTACAATCAGCCATCAAATGCTGCTCTTCACTTCTTGTTACCATGGAATAAGAATTATAAAATTCATTTCCAGCACTGATTCTGTGTTAATGGACAACATTCTCTAACACACTCCAGCGAGATTCATGAGAGGCATCTTCACAGTATCTTTGGCAATGCACAAGCTTACACAGGCAAGAAATGCTGGTGATTGAACTCAGTATAAAGTAAAGGATATCAATGAGAACAATCAACTTCCTTCAGACCACCATTGGCAAAAATTTAAGTACATGACTTGGAGAAAGGAAGGAGAAAACTAGAAAACTGTTTCTCTAACAATAAGAGAAAGAATATAAACCTTCTACTGTCATATTTGTTCTTTAATTGATGCAATGTTCAACCCATTTCCAACCATGTGAAAGAGGTAGACTACCCAGAACAAAGGGCAAAGGGCAGAGCACCTCCGGTGTCTTTCCTGAACTCTGTAAAGAATTTTAAAATGTTCTATATGTGGACTGGGCTGCAGTATATCTAATTTTGGTAGATATAAGGGGAACAGGAGAGTCTGGGGAAGAAAAGTAAGCAGACCCATCTAAAGAGGACTAAGGCCCTGAAAATAGTGGTCATAAAGCTGTACAGCTAAAGAAAAAGCGTGTTTTGGAAATGACGTGGAGTAGGGGAGATTGAGTCAGGTATAAAGCTATGTGCTTCCCAGAAAAAGGGACAAAAAATCCTGAGTGTCTAAATTTGAAAGGAAAACATTAGAGTGCTCTGGAGATATGAGACATTGTGAATATACAGAACTGCCTCTTTTTAAAGGTTTGCTAGTATGAAATGCTGGTGCTCTGGCTCAGTTAACTGAAAAAGACGACTTTTTATTTTTCCTTGCATGCATAAAACAAGAAAGTAGCTGCTCGGGGGAAAACCAGTGCGTTCTTAGTTCTGCCTGCTGCAAGCAAAGCTTCATTGGCTAATTGGGCTTCTGAGGATGTGAAACACACCAGTGGGAAATTACACTATGACAATCATGCTGCAGGAACACAGCCAGCCCTGAAACATCTGTCTTTTCACAAATTTTACCGAAGCCAATTAAATTCCCTCATAACCAGCTGGTCCCAATGTGACCACACACTGACTGAGTTAATGCATGCCGACCTTTTTGTGCTGGGGCAAGGCAGTTTTTTCCACTCCTCTCACACAACTTGCACAGCAATATCAGTCCTTCTCATGTGGACTTCCTTCACTGAAATGCCGTTGCCTCCTAAAAGCTGCGCTCAAATTGTCTTCAGTCTTCCCTTGTGCTTTATTATGTGATCCAGATAACTTGCAGTACACAGCCGAAAACACCTGGTTCTTCATGTGTTGAGTTGTGGTTGTCATATTGCTGTCAGTGTCCCTCAGAAAAGGCTAGATGGGAATTGCTTTCCCAGTGCTCAGTGCCAGCAAGGCCTTGATTTTAAAATCAGTCCCTGGCATGTAAGCCTTCCTACTCATGAAAACAAAGGTTGTTTTCACCTAAACACCACATTTCACTTCAGGTGCCTTTCTGTGGTTTTTTGTGGATTTCTGCTGGTTAAAGTCACTTGTCCTTTGACTTGCTGTCTTTTCAAAGGCATACAAAAATCATTTCAAAGGTGCTGCCAGTCATTTTATTTCCTAACAGAGAGCAAAATAATCAGTATAATGGCTCTGTTGTCTTTCTGCTCCCATGTATCAATCAATTAAGATCACACAGCACAGAAAGTCTTATAGCATGGTAATATTCAATAAGGTCATAGTCTTACATTGATGAAGTCGTTAACAAAAATGCAAGTGAATTATAGTCTGGCAAGGGATGAAGCTATTAAAGGCAAAATGTCCTCCAAGTCATTCCTAAGGATCAGTAGGTTTTACACACAGCAGGTTTTCCTTACTCAACGGCGTTTCAGTGGGAATTACTGGAGCCCAGTATGCCATATAGTACTTTTTGTCTTTGAAGGGCTGTGCCTGGTCAGAGAAGAGTTTGGTGATGGAGGAAGGAAAAAAAAGGAACACGAGTAACAACACTGGTTTGAAATGAGGAACAGAAGCAGCTCTTTTCATCCATACAGGAGACTCTAAAATCTTTGTATTCCACAAGCTGAATAATTACTACTAAAACATTTATCTGATATGAATTTATCTTCATTGCTAAATGAAAACTGCAGTAGTAGGATTTGGTTTTACAGGGGGAAAATAAAAATTACCATAAATATGTTATTCCATACAAGCACATTTTATTTTACATTTTTGTCTGTGGTTCATAATATCATCAGTGATCAATATATTTTCACACTTTCTCTGTTTACAATAATTATTTTTTTATATAGAGACAGTTCTGCCTTGATAACTTCCTACATAAACTCATCAACTTCTTTATAATCTACCACCTCTTGCCAGAATACAGAAATGCCCTGTAAGGATAATGTTTTAGTTTGGTTCTGTTTCAGAGCCAAGTCTGAAGGCAAAATAATCACTGTCTTACTACGTCATGATCAATCTCATTTATTGAAGTCTTAGAGGTGCTGTAAGACCTCAGAAAAATGATAAGCTCATATAAATACAACAGTATTTGTAAATATTCTTGTTATTAATTGTGCTTTCTCCAATAAATATATTCAAAATAAGTTGTAAGGGATGATTCAGTGCCCTAAAGAGCATGCACTCTAAATATGAGTATGATGATGCATATCAAAGCATTAAAGGGAAAGCTTAAAGAGGCCCATATGGTTGCTCGTGGTGTAAATTTTTTGTTTATGTCTGTTTATACATATAGACGCTATATCAATAATATATACTTTTTATATATATACATATATACATATGTATACATATATACACATATCTATACATACATATACATATACATATACATATACATATACATATACATATACATATACATATACACGTATCTGTCTATAATTAACATACCCATGACCTACTTAAGATATCCTGAGACATGATTTCACTTTGGAAAAAATTATATGCCTTTACTTACAGTTGTCCAAACACTATAGATTCACTCTTACATTTTCAAACCTGTTTATATCATCCAAATAATCATGAGCATTTAAAAAATTTATTTTAGTGCATTTCTGCTAGCCTACATGCAGTAATATTTTCATGTGTCAAAACAGAAAACACCACAACAACAATTTGTTTGTTTCTCTGTGTTGGAAAAGGTTGACTCACTGAAGAAGACTATTTCTTTGAAGCAGATTCTTTTGAGCTATGGCTTAAAGACATTAGAGCAAAAGAAGTAGTTCCCTTTTGTGTTTGTTCATTATTTATCCCTTTAATCTCAGCCAAGGGTGCCTCTCTTTCTGTGTAACTGCTTGTGAATGAAGGTCCTCAGCTGCTGCTGATGCTCACCAGACTTCTCCTTGTCCAGAGGTAATGTTGTTTGGATTGTCTGTGTGTAATATATTTCCTGTGAAAAAGAGCAAAAGAGCAGCCCTTTTCAGGAGGCAGCTAATTATTCTTTAGACGACATAAAACCACTACTCCCAAGCTGGAGGCTTTGTCCTCCACTTTTAACCTTATGGTGTCCTGAAGATTTTTGGGAACTACAAATTCTCTTTCTTATTCAAACAGAAATTGTTTCTCTTATATTACTTTGCCTTTTTTCTTGTGATTCATTTTTTATCAAAGTGACATAAGCTTTCTGAGTAACAGAATAGGGAAGCAGGGAATTGTGCTGCCAGCAGAGAAAGCAGCAGGCAAGTAAACAGATCTTTCCCTCTTACTCATGGTACTCAGATTTAGCCCTCAAGAAGCAAGAGTAGCTTTGGGAAAAGCAATGACAATTTTGCAGTCATGATAAAAGAGAGTTTGAGGATAAGCTTACAGAGCTGAATTGCCTGGGACAGAAACAACTGGGACTGCAGCAAACACCCTTGAACAACCAGCAGGTTCAGCCAGTTTCTTGCAGATTTTTTGCTCTTGTGCATTTTTTTATTGTCAGAAAAGACAAAAATATAACAAAAGTGTACTGTAACACTGTGTAAGAACATGTCCATGGTATCACTAGATGTCCCAGTGTGACAGTTTTGCCCAGTGCATGAACAATATAGTCATTAAGGAGTTTTCTAAACATTTTGAATTGCTTCTGGTATCTGTAAAACTCCTGACAATAAAATGCTTTCAGGAAAGAAGTTGACTGATAATGTACAACATTTCCCACATCTACCTACTCTGCTGGGTTCTCATTTACAGCAATATTAGGAAGAATATTTTCCTCTGCTGTCCTCCAGGTGCTGTTTTCATCAAAGTTGTGGGATCACTGTTTTCTTGTATATTGTTGGCAACATTTCTTCTAATCCCTGTGGTTCACTGCCAGCACTATAAACTATGTATTTCATACTTCCAGAAGTGGCTGTTGTCGTGATGTGAAAGTTCCTAGCACAAACCATACAAAGGAGTTTTTGACAGTATCTCCACCTACACACAACTTTGTGCTTTCCAAGTGAGGAAAATCAAACATGAGGCACTCATAAGAAATTGTGCAGATTTAAAAGAGGCGTTAAGCTCCGATCTGCCAAAGACAGGTTCTTTCCTATCTTTTGTCCACTTTAATAATTCAAAACAGCTGTGAGAAAGCAAAGGGGAGCACTTCAGTTCTCTTACATCCTCACTTTGAACCTTTCTGAAAGGTGCTTCAAGAAATTCTTCAAGAGATGCTCGAGCTAAAGGCACTCAACAGCTCTGTCAATGAGCCTGGATTTGCCAAACAAGACTAAAGAAGTGAGAAGGGAAGGGCATTCTCAGCTTTGAGCTTTTAGAATTTATTAGATGGGGGGGTTATTATTTTTCACTTTCTTCAAGTCTCTAAACTTATGTGATATATTCCAGATAACCATTTTAGTTCTAATATGAAATCTAATCTTTTGGAATTAGTACAGATATGCTCTCCTTTTTACTGTGAACAATCAATCTCTTGTATTTAATAGTAAAATCCTGTCTATATTTTTGTTATTACTTTTTAGTTCAAGATGAGAAAAAATAGACTTTGCTTGTAATACCTACTTATTTCACAACATTTCAAGGATTTAGCAAGAGACAAATTATTTATCTTCATTCTCCAATTCTTACTATGTTATCTCCGAGGATGGAAAACCAGAAAAATCCCCAATATATTATGAAACATTATTTTTGATTTCTAGGTCTGTAGTAAATGTGTGCCAAAGTTGACAAGATACCTTACAAACTGAGTCTAGCATTAGCTCTTTTTTTTTGACAGTCAGCATTTTATTTGCCTTCCACAGACATCATGACTTGCTGATGCAGTGGCTTCAATGTGTGTCCTGTTGCAGAGGTTACATAGCTCCCTTGTGTCGCATTTCAGACTGATACACTGGGTAATGTTCTAGGTCAGGGCCTGCTGTCAGTTCTGCTGCTATGGCCATGTGAGACAAGAGGTGCAAAAGATTTAAGCAGAAAGTATTTTCTTCCAAGAAAATACATATAAATATTTAGGGACAAGTGATGCTACAATTATTTGCATAGCTTTGGCATCTGAGCTATGGCACTGGATCACCAGGAGCCTTCTCAAAGGGGATTTCTTCCACTACATCATTAAAATTCAGCCAGCTCATCTAACTTGTGATCTCTTGTGATATATGATATGCACTTAAATCATGAGCTTAGAGCAGCTGAAATTAGAGTGAGCAACCCCCTAGATTAAGAGAGGTGGAACCAGCATTTACTTTTCATCAGGAACTTAAAATCCAAAGGAAATCATCATCATCATTACAAAACAGGAATGGTTTCACTGCCTGCTCAGTCCTGCTCATCATACTTCTCATTTGCAGCGATCTCCATCTTATTTACATCATGTATATAGTCACATCATTTAGCATGATTAGAGAGATGTAGTGACAACTTTTTGCTAATCATTCTTCCTCAAAGATATCTCTGCTTTCCCTAGAATTAAATAACATTTCTGCCCCTTTGGTTGTAATACCAATTACTTTAGGATTGCTTTAAAAGTCTTTCAACCACTTGTGCTGTGCCAGAATTTCTGTTGCATTCAATCCAGAAGACATGTGATCTTTGCACGATTACTGTGTGCAGGCTGTCATTTTCCAGCAGTATTTTTCAGGATCCCATGACCTTTCCCCACGAAGTATAAATAGACCAACAAATTACTCCCTCCAGATCAAATAACTTTGAGGACATCTAGGCAACATTTCTGCCCAGTCTGTCTTATCTACAGCTATTACTGGGTACAGTCTCAAATCCTTTCTCTTGTTAAAGAACTCAATGCTGCCAAAAAACTATTCTAAAACTACATTTCTGAGTTCAATTGCTCTAGATCTCCTACAGTAATAGAAAGTTAGCAGCAGAAGGTACAGTGCTAAAAATTCTAAACTTGCTAGAAACTCAGTAAAAGGCTGCATGGCATAACTTAAAGAAACCCCAGTATCATGTATCAGATGTTTGCTCCCATTTATTGTGATCCAATTTAAACCCACAGGAGCAAAGAAACCTAAGTTTCTGTGTATAAACCGGAAAGAACCTTAAAGGTTCAAAATATACCCAAAAACAAGATTAAAACCAAATGAGGTTAGATGTTGGTGCCAAAAAATTGATATGTTTTATTTAATAGCAAAAGAGGCAAAGAGAAAGAAAGAAGAAAGAAAGAGAGAAAGAGAGAA
>VWPU01006469.1:18268-69474 GCA_013398955.1 Callaeas wilsoni
AGAAAGAAAGAAAGAAAGAAAGAAAGAAAGAAAGAAAGAAAGAAAGAAAGAAAGAAAGAAAGAAAGAAAAGAAAGAACTGGGGGGGTGGGGGGAAAGGGGGAGAGTGACAGGCTAGGTGGAAGCATATCACCCATCCAAGGGTCCCAACGACGTCTCATTGCTCCTCTCCATCTGGTCTTTGTGGTGGTGAGGGTCCCCTGTGGCCATGCCATGCTGTGCCATGCCGTGCCACCCTGCCACACGCCAGAGTGTAGAATCCCGTGGATTAATACACTCTTTGGGCAGGTGGGAACGCCCACGTGCCTCCCTTGCAGGGGCCCAGTTTGACACTGTCCCTTGCATTACTATGGACCTGTTGCATCGTGCTGCAGTGCTCTAGTGCAGGGTCTGGGGCCCCTTTTGGGTGAGGGGGCCTTTGCTGGGCCATGTCACCCCCTTCTGCTGTGGATGAGCTCTTTCCCCAGGCGAAGGACCCTTCAGCTGGGCTCCTCTGCACAGTGGAGGATGGGCGGTCACTGCGCCTCTGAGCAGAGGCCTTTCCAACACACACCAAAGCCCCTCTCCCCCACCCTTTGGTGCAAGGGTCTGTGTGAGCCCGGCAGCCGATAGCCCTGGGACTGCGGTCTCCACCCTGAAGGTATTAGACTTGTGCTTTGTGAATGTCCCCAGCCCTGATCTGCTCCTTTATCTTTTCATCAGCGAGCGGTGTAGGGCTTCTCAGAGCCCCATTCAGGGTGTGGTGGTCTTCTCTGCAGCTTTCGTAACAGTTTTGCTAGAAGTCCTTCACGAAAATGTTTAAGTCATAAACTATAATATTTCAGTCTCTGACACCATTACAAGTCTCCCAGTCTCACTGTCTATTCTGGTTTGCCTAACAGACTCCTTCTAGTTTAGGGCTATTCTATTCAGTCCTTTTCCTCCCCAGAAACAAAAAAAAATGCATAAATTAAGTTATGGTAAGAAGAAAGGACATGGCTTCTAGTGTAGCTATTATGAACTTCTTTGTACTGGATGGTGATTCGTACCAATACCATAGGAGAGAAAAAAACCCCAAACAGTAACATAATAACTTCATAGCAGGAACATTCACAGTTAATATTAGAATGCTACTCAGCTTCATTGTTTTTTTATTACAGGCAACATGAGACCACTGTGTCATCAGAGATGTGACTTTTTTAGTGAAGTTGCACATCAAACTACTTAAATGCCGTTTTGGAGAATGCTCTTAGCTTCAATGAGCATTTAACATGATCACTGACTCTGGACTGAGGCAGCAATTTCCATTCGTTATCAGATTGTGATAAATTTAATCAGGTTAATTTTCCCTGTTATTAAAAAAATTAATTCATTCTAATGGAAAGAAAAAATTCCTCCTCATTTACACAAGGAGACTGCAATGCCAGTAATGCTTTGCACCAAAGGAATCTCTTCGGTATTCACATCATTAGGAATTTAACTCTTACATAATGTAACTTTTATACAGGACACAAAGGTTTTGCTTATTTAATTATTTTAGATTTATTACTGACACTGTAGAAATTATAAACAAATCAAGGTTACCTAAAGGGAACTGGTCAAGAAGCCAGTGCCAAAGCCAACTTTCACCATGTACTTCAGAGGGACATTATTCAGAGTAGCAAGATTGACTTGGATTGTCTCGTAGTTACCTTCCAGAACAAAAAAATAGTCCAGCAAACAACAAATTAGACATGATCTTATCATTTCATATAACTCTCTATCCAAGGAGTAATGAGTCTGAAGTTATCCTGCCCCAGCACAGACCAGGAACGTTATCACTTTGCATTTTCTCTCAAAAAGAGCAAAGCCAAGTCTCTGTCAACAACTCAAGATTCTTTGGTATAAAATAAAGAAAATTACTGAAGAATGTCCATGATAGAAAGAAAACCTACGAAGTTAGAAGACACAGTAAAATGTAGCAAGGAGCCCTCCAGAGCTTTCGAGAGGAAGTTTTGAGTTCTGTGTAAGACGGTTAGGTTGTGCCACTGAGAACATGGTGGAAGAGAAAGCATTCCATTTGTCATTGAGATGAGATACATGTGGGCAAGAGAAAAGAAAGGCTGTGAAGAGTCTGTCCTTTGTGCAGTGACTGAAAAGCTGGAAAACTACCAGATAAATATATGGAAAATGCTTGAAATGGCATGATTTTATTACTCTTAAATTACTGATGTGAACTTATGCATTTGTGGGGGGACTTTTGTTTGTGCTTATTTTAAAGAGATATGAAAAAAATAACTGAATACATAGCTTATGTTTGCTCTGGGCAAGCTTTTTTTTTTTTTAATTTTACTTAGCAGGCTAAATTTCACTAGTTTAAGAGCTGAGTTGGTATAATCTCTTTCATCTGTAAGAACTGGCATTTAAATATTTACTAGGTAGAGTGTTATTGGAGAGCACTAGAGATCAATAAGTGGCTGAACACGGGACCTTGTGACAAGGATTGGCCTACAGTGTCCATGAATGCATATAGTCCAGGATAAATCACTCTGACTGTTTTTGCAGCATATAAAGTAACTACTAGACATCTTTTACTTAATAAGTATAAACACCGCTACTGATTAAATATATTTTTTATATAGATAAAAATGTTCCTCTGCACATTTCTTTCTGAAATGATGTGGTTACTGAGAAAAGGAAACTGAAGATATACAAGTTCTCATTCTAAACAGAATACTTCAGATTGCATTTTATTTTCTTTTTATTTTCAGGTGTGAATGGAAGTGTTTGTTTCTTATTTGAAGTTCTTTTATGAGCTCTAGGTCTTTACACACTTACTAGTAGGAATTTCTAAGCTTAAAATAGATGATATAAAGTAAAATGCCAAAAGAAGGTACTTTGAAACTGTAACAAAAAATCAGGGCAATCATGTTTGGGTTGAGTAACATGACAGGTAGTTAAGTTTATTTTGTGAAAGACAGAAACCTTACCTAAGACCTATTATGTGTTCCTAGTTATGGCACAGATTTTGGCCAATTCGTGGAGGCACATTAGGAAAGATGCCATTATAGGCTGCAGCCTCCAAAATTCACTCGCTGTGGGCTGCAGAAGGCACGGTTGCATGTTGGGCATGGCGCAGTATCCAAAACCTCTGCCGAATGGCTGCAGTCTTTCCTCAAGTCTCACACAGGACTAAAACTACTAATGAAGAATGTGATATAGTCTGCTCCAGTAAAGTCTAGAGCAACTCATAAGTGTTGCGCCAGGAAAAGGTTCTTCCACTTTGGGCCCACTTCTGAGAATTTTGCAATAAAAATGAGAATGGCATGTGGCATTGTGAGAGCAGCAAAACAAATTGCTGAGTACAATGACACAAACCTTGAAGTTATTTTCTTCAGAAAAAAAAGAATAAAAATGGGGCTTTACTTTTCTAAGTTTTGGTTTTAACTATGTGAGGGCTTAGGCCATAGCTGATGTCAGTTGTAGTAAATAAAATTCTTCCATTTTTTTCATAATCTTCCTTCAAATGACAGTAAATATTATGAGCAGATTGCACATATAACAAGTTCTAGAACAAAAGTGCATGTCAGTAGGAAGCTAAAATGTAGTTAGTTAATGAATTTTTATTTGGTTGATTTCATTTAATAGCAAAATGCATAAACTATTTCATCCCTGAAGGGTGGTAGATATTTTTCTTTCAACAAAATAAAGTATCCAGCTAATAGATGTGTCATCATTAAGTTCCTTCTCTTGCAATCAAGGTAACAGTTGTCCTTTACAGATAAGATACACTTTCTAGTACTTGGTCAATACAAAAAGCACTGAAAAATTCTCATAGTTCTGTGTGAAATGACAAAATATTGGCAGTCCATTTCAATTGCAACTTACAGGAGAAAAAATCTAACACAAGTGCAATGCTCAAAATTGAAAAATTTTCCAAAAAATTGTGGCAGCCTCTGTTACAAAATGTAAATCTTTGCTTCTGTAGACATAGTCTGATCCTTTTGTACTGTCATATAATGGCTACTGAAGATATTAATAGTTATTTAATGTCATAGAATCAAATACTGATAAAGACAAAAAAGTTACCAAGCTTCCTACTAGCATGTCACTGTTGACATCTCTCCCTAATAACATGGAGAACCTGCTGCTTCATGTAAGGAACAAATTTGCAAAAGAAAGATAACTTTTTATGTACTTTGCAATACATTTGATTTTTATACACAATCAGATTTTAAAAGTTAAAGCAGATATTATATCTATGTTTAACATTTAATTATTTCTATCTAATAACCTCAATAGAGGAAGGAAAGAAGGAAAGTTAGAGACTCAGGTTTTCAGGTATAAAGTCTTTGGAAAAACTTTGTACTTAAAAAAGATATATACTTCAAAGAAAATTTTTTTAGGGGTAGAAGACTTAGTGTATTCCAATTTCTGCCTGTTAACATCTACATGAATCTGGGCATCAATAAATATTGGTTTTGTCTGGAGATTTAGATGCTGTGCCTCTGAGGCAAGCTGGGATGTTAAAACAGGGATGCTAAATCTGATTTACTATTCAGAATTGTTGTGCTGATCTTCTCTGTTTATGAAATACTTTCAGATTCACAGCCAAGTAGTTCTTTATCAGTTTGTAATTATTGCTGTCATTAGCAATATGAAATGCCATGTTAGGAGAAAAGTGCTTTGGAGATTTAGTATAACTTGAAAAAACAAAGCTCACTCTGAAGTTAAACTGAAAAGATACTGTTTGCTTTGGCTTTATCCTATTTCTCTGTAGGTCTATTGGATGAAGACAGTTGGTTACAGTAGGATAATAGCCCCCCCCCGAGGTGTCTGTCAGGAGATCTGAAGGACAAAGGTGACACCAGTTGAGGATTTAGGAGAGAAGGGTGGGGAAAACTACCTCTGTTAAACAGGACAGATAAACAATTTGAAGGAGAGAGGATGCAACTAGTGATCTGGGATCAAATTCTAAAACCAAGTTATGGTATAGTAAGGTGTTGTGGACCATAATTCATAGCACAGCAAAGACAGAAGGTAGAAAATATCCAAGAGAGAACAATAGGATTTGTGAGTAGGCCCTGAGGCTATAAATCATACTGTAAGCAGATATACCAAGTTGGCTGAAGGTAAGCATAAAGTGTGGCATGACAAATTTGGCATTATTGAACATTAGATGCTCTGCAAGAAAAATAGGCTGCAATAGGAAAGACTTATTGCCATCATATACCTGATAAAGGAGCAGAGAATAAATGCTGAAAAATATTCCAGAGTTTTCAAACCATATTGCTCATGAAGTGTATCTCAGAAGATGAGATTTGGTGGCTATAAAGAGAGTAGATGGTTTAATTGTTAACTTTTCTTTGATACAGGATGTGTACATTTAGTTAAGAACACGAGAAAAGACTGGCAAATTTAGGATCATTATGTTCCAAGCTGGTAAAAGAACATGGGATGCGGAAAAAGGCAGCCCAGCACCACCTGTCTCAGAGCACTGTGTGCACTGCTGGGGATGTCACAAGAGGACAACATCGAATAGCAAGGAGCCCTGCTGGGAAACTCTGCATCCCACAGAAAACACATTAATGGATCTCTCTAAAACACTGAGGAAGAGGATTACAGACTAAATTTTCTGATAAATTTGTGTGCTAATCTTGCTTTGGTTATTCTGGCTTTTCCTGAGAGAGAACCTAAATGATGGAGGGAATAATAATGATAATAACATTCTACTTATGTTTAAAAGTACAGTTCTGATGCTTGATAGTATTCTAGTAAATTTTACTCTCTGATTATGTTGCAAAGGAATACTTATCAGCATCAGCTATTACCATCAAGCTGTATTGAGAGGCAGCATGATTTTCTTATAATATGATTTCAATATCTCAAATATAAGAGTAATGATGATGACTGTTTATTATTTTTGTGCTTATACTTAACAGAAAAATGAGAAGTTTTTACTGAGTCCTTTAATATTGCAGGCTGAAGTATTGATCTTGTGTTATCTCTGTCTGGTTAGATCCCTGAGGCAGTATAAAGCATTCATTGCCTGTGCAGCTCTGTTGATGAATAAGGACTAAATATATCATCCCACAGATTTGGAGGATTTCTGCTGGAGTGCAACATCTCTGTCCTACTGTGTCCTATTCTCACACGTGGTATGATGGGGAAAATGAATGTGCAAATGAAATTTGAGGGCAAGACAGCATCTAGATGTTCTTCAAAGTCTCAGGTGTTGGCTCAAATGAGAGGCAGAGTCCCAAATAAATAGTATAATGTTAGTACTGGGAGTTAGCTCAGAGAGGATTCACATTTAGATGATGTTTTGTATATTTTTCATCCTCACTCATTTATAATTTACCTGACTTGAAATCAGAGAGACTTTTTCCCATATCTGACAGACAAGAATGCATCCACCAGATTAAATATTTATAAAGTAAAATAGCCACTTTTAAGTGGTAAGCTGAGGAGTGTTCACGTTTAAATGGTGACGTTTGATGAATTTTTATTGATCATTATTTGCCTACTTTGAACAGATCACGATCAATAATAAAAACAGCAACTTGTAGTCAACCCTTCTGACTGGTCATATAACTATTGCTTGTTTTGTGTTGTCACAACAGGCTTTTTCTCCAGATCAAAATATAGCTCTGTCAGCTGCCAAAGGGCATTGCCCTGCAGCATATTTCTTTTATATAAACTTCCAAATTTCAGGTCACTAAAAGAAAACTATTCTTGTTGAAATTAATTTCTGATTATTGGGAAGGAGGGGAGTCTTTTAAATAAACCTTTGTTTTCAATAAGATGATTTTTCCATCAGTGGCAAAAATATGAGACCTCAAAGAGACACATGCAGTACATGCCTTAGTGTCGTTTTTCTTGAGTGGAAAACTTACTGGTTTTCATAAATCTTTTAACTCATTTGAAACCAATTTTTCAAAGTAGAGCTGATAAGCTAGAAGAAGCTTAAACTGCAAGTGCTTTTTCACAGTCATTTCCTTCTAGAGAAATTATTTCCTGATTTACTATCCCTAAGCAAATTAATGCTAGAAGAAAGAGAAATTGGATTAAACATAAAGATTTAGTTCTAATAATTTTTACTTTTCAGGTTACTGTTGGATTACAATGTCCTTTGCGATCATCTTTAAATTATTTAAAGTAAGATAAGCAATCTTAATTCTTCTCCTTACTAAATTATTTAGGCCATAAACATTTCCTGTTGAATGCTTTTGTGGTCAAATAATGCATCTCAAACTAAGAGAATAAAATTCATTTTAATGCAATTATACAATGGCAATAGCTAGGAAAAGTACCAGAAGTGTCTTCTATTAGGTATTCACTCATGAAAATTGTGAAACTCATCTCAGTAAGATTCATTCCTTATTTTCATTAATAAAACCCCAAAATCCTCAAGAATTTCTTATTACTTTTTTCACAGGACACTAAAGTCAAAAGTAGCAAGTTTTCTTACAATGCATGTTTACTTACAGCTGAGTTAACTTCTCTCATTTCAAGACCTATCAGATTCTTTTCATTCATTATTTTGAGGTCACGGGTATAGGAGAAATAAATCACAGAGTGAGTGAACATCTTGGAGGACTTCAACACACAGCACATTCTTACTTTTAAAGAGGAATTTATACTATACCCATTATAGTGTTAATTACATCATTCTATATTTCACAGCACTTCACTTGTAAAGGGAAGATAGGCCAGAACCAGTTGACCAGGAATTTAAATCAGTAGGATGGTTCTCATTGATTTGACAGGACCATGTCTGAGGTCAGAAAACTTCAGAATTAAGTATGGAAGTCAGTAAGATCTATGTCTGATGTAGTTTTAGCTTTAAATAAAAGGCCAAGCCTGTTTTTGAAGCACTGTCTGCAGAAACTCTCACCATTCCAAATTTATATAAAATATTTTATTACAGTATGCTGTTGACACATAAGACAGTCTATCTGGTTTAGGTATCTTTAGAAAGAATACACCAAGGAAACAAAGAGTTTGAATGGAAATCAACTCCCAGATGCACTATTTCTTATTGAAAATTCCCAGATTTTTTTCCCACAGAAAATTAATGCACATCCCTGTGTTAAAAGAGCAAACTACTCCCCGAAAGAAAAAACCCAAATACATTTATTAAATAGTGCAATATTAAACAAAATTTTTAATCCCTAGTCTTTTAGTGGAAGTGAGAAGCACATTACTCTGAAATCACCCATTACAAAGAAAAAAAAAAAAAAACCATGAGGATGAACAGCTTGCTTAATGTGGTCTTCACTATTTAGAGTAAGAAATTTTCTTACCCTCTGCTCCTGTGACAGCAAAATTCTCTACAGAGTTAAAGAACAGTCTTATGCTCAGGTATGTAGTCCACTGGAAAGAGTGCTGCAAGCTACTGGCCTGAGAACTCCAAACCATTCTCTTTCTTAAGCTCAAGAAGACTTCTGCAAAGCAAAGAGCATAAGGATTACCTCGCTCTATGATACTAGCTCTCATGTATATCAATATGCTCAGCTGTCAGGCAGAGAACATTTACTTGGATCCTTACTCCAGCCTTGTCATGAGGGCCAGAAACAAGAGAAGCAGAGCTTGATGCATTTAGAAATAGAAAATTTCCTGTGCAAAGATGCAGTTGGATGAGTCTTATTTGTTATAGCAGAAGAGATGGCTGCTAACTCCTTGGAAGCAAAGATGCACTACTGGTATAAATCAGAACACAGCTGCATACCTCATTTTATTTCAGACTGACTTAAAAGCTATATTGCTAGCTGCCTGATACCTCTGTTATACTAGAAACCATCACATCCCTCAACTGGCCCCTGGGCTTGCCTCTGTAGTGTTGTCATTCTGCCACACTTAGTGTTTCTAGGATGTCTGGGGAGAGCAGAAAAGCCAGGCCCAAAACCCTAACAAAGATTGTAAACAATAGAGTAAAATCATCTTCTTTTTAAAAAAAAAAAAAAAAAAAAGGAAAAATATTGCTTCATTGTTTTTCATGCAGGCTGTTACAAGAAAAATATAGCTGGAGAGAAAAAGCTAGTAATTCAGTTGATGAGAGAGGAGAAAAGGCCTTTTTCTAGTACACTGACAAACATGCAGTGCCTGAAGAATGCTGTATTTGTCAGCATTAAGTGTCCTATGTCTCCCATAAAAATTCTCAGGGAAAGAAATAAAGATTCTGAAAAACTTGACCTTTTGCTTTCATCATTTTTTCTTCTAAAAAGAAAACTGCGGAGGTTTTGCCTTATATTTGCTCATTGGCATTAAGTGCTTCTGAAGGGTTAGAGCCTTGGCTAGGACAGTCTCTCTAGGTTTCTTTCACAGCCTCTGGAGATAAATCAGGAAAGAAATGGGATTTAGTGCATTTGTCTCACTCTGAAGAGAAGTCATTTTCTGATTGCCTGAATGGCAAGAAAACCAGCTTCAAACCCTTCTTCCAGATCAATGAAGAAATTTTGTTTTCAGTGAATCTGAAAATGTTTAACATACTCTGACAAGTCATAGTAATTTGTTCATATGGTACTTCAGTGGGTGAATGGTGATATGGACCATCTCATCAAGCAATGTGTCTTCTCAGGGGTGAAGACTGCAGAATTACAGTATCACAAATGCACTGGCATTTTCTTCCCTAGTAATTTCCCTCAAAGATGGATTTGATTATGCCATCTTGAGTTGAGTATTCACTACTGTGAATGTTCTGACTCTCTAGATCCATAGCAAGTTAAAAACTAAAAAGTTTGCTTTCATGCATCAGAAATGATGACATTCTAATCACCAGTATTCTGCTTTATGCTGCTTTTCATTCCGTATCATACCAGTCTGAGCTGCAATCCTAGCCAGAAACAGAAAGCATATGAATATGAAATAAAAGCAGGGTAATGTATGTTCTTTCTTTTCCTACAAACCATGCAGTAAAAAAGTCAGTACATCTGCAATTCAGAGTTTTATAGTTGGAGTGCTGCTAAGCATTATGGATGGCCTTTGTATAAAATTTAATCTCTCTCATGTTATGTAGAAGATCCAGATCCTCTGAGCCTTAAGGTAGAAGTTGTAGCAGTGGGATTGTACAAGTCCTTTCAAGCCTGCACATTCAATATGTAACAGAATATGCATAAGTCCCTTAGATTCAAGTGTTCAAAAAGATAAGTAAGCTCACCTTATCCAACTCTTCAGTACCAGCTACCACCTCTAGACATAGCAAGTGGAAGGGAGGTGGAGGAAAGATGGTTGTCTGATGATTCAGGTGAGGAAAATAAGGCATTAGAAAAACAAATGTTTTCAGAGAGGGCTTTTTTTGCAAGCCATGTTTTTTGCAGCTGTGGCTATCCTGGTTTATACCACAGCTGTGCTGCACCCAAAACACTGAAAAAATGCCTGTTTTTCAGAGCGGAGAAATTAAGGAAGGTTATATGGGAAAGAGGGAAGGGAAATGGGGTACCCAACCAGAGTAAACAACACCTAGTAAAGCCAACTGCACATACCTAAATCCCAGTCAGCACAGCTTTACAAAAAATGAGGCAAGAAGCATAAAGTGACATGGCTCAACACTTGCTAATGCAGTTTGGGCAGGGTGAAATGACTACCAGGGAAGCCTTTTCTGGCCAACCCCAACTTCAGCAAGGTGCTTTCTACTACCTTTCTACTACCTGTGCCAGTAGAGACTGACAGCAGGAACACGAGGCAGATGTGCAATGTCAAAATGAGCAGCTGGTGATGGCTTGCTAAAGTTACCCTGTTAAAAAGTATTCTATGGAAGTGCATGAATGGCAATGCACTTCCAAACTGGAATATATTTAGTGTGAGGAGCCCACAGTCCATTGAGACTAATCACTGACTAATTCTCTTGTGCTTGTGTTGGGGAAACCTACCAAAATTGGCAACGGTATATACAGCACTGGAGTTGTCTGGGCAAAGACCTGGGCCTTCCCAGGGAACAGGTGCCCTGAAACAGTCATGCCAGGCTAGTCATCAAACCACAACTATTACTAACCTGAAAAAGCTGAAATCTCATTCTCAATTACTTTATATGCAATTTATAAAGCTGTCAGGTGTTCTCACTGAATCATTATAAGATCTATGGTGATATATAGAATCATAAAGCTCTGAGATACTACCATGGTTATGAACATCTACTGTGTTAAATGTTTATGTAAATTTGTCTAACAACATTAATTTTGTAACAAAGAGAAAGCAGTAATAAAAGAGAAAGCTGATTCACAGGACTTTCAAGAAGTGTTTTGGTTCTTCTGTTGCCACATAGAATTCAGGACAGAATTCAGCCCTAGTGACTTTTCAGGGAAGTGTTATGTAGAACAGTCTTGGGCTAGTCCACATCACAAGATCTTTATTCTCACTAGTATTGAAAGCAGCACTACTCAATAATCTGAAGTTTAAGCTTCATTTTGCTGTAATTTTGAGTGCATTACTCAAAAACACGTATGATTGCTGATGATCCTAAATAGAAAAAGGAAGAATTCATGTAATTTGAAAAGTTTTCCAGACTACAAATCTCTCTATAAGGAAACTAGAAAGAGGTATTTTAGAGTTCATTATACAGTTGACAATCAAAGATTAAAAAGCTCAAATGCTCAAACCAGAAGTATACAACAAATGGATTTTTATTGACTGTTTTGGATAAATGGATTAATTTTTAAAAAAATCATATTACAAACTGGTGCAGTACCATAAAATTCATTTGAACATGTGGAGATGCCATTTTTAGCCTGCACAGCTCCTGCAGCGCTGGAGCCCATTCTCATTGCAAGCAGTACACTTGAGGGCTTTGAACGAGTCTGTAAAGCAGTTCCGGAACACGGACATCTTGCTCCCATGGCACGCTGAGCACGGCAGGAAACCAAAGCCCCCGCAAGAGGGGCACTCTTGGGGATGCTGAACTCTCTGCTCAAGGAATGAAAGAAAGACAAAAACGTTACCTCGTCAAGAACCATAAGGTCTAGGACAATGAGGAGTCCAGGACAGCTGAAAATACACATTCTGGTTCCCATTTTGGGCAAGACTCACCACCCCATCCCATGGAGAACCACCATGGAAGACCAGTAAGTCTGCCTTTTCCTTTGGTCAGATCCACATGCAATGTCACAAAGGCTCACTGAAGGTTCCTTGGTCACTTTATACCTCAGTAGCCTGCATTTATACTTGTCAAAATAGCAAGCTAAAGGATAGGATGCCTTACTTGAACGTTGTTTAGGTCTAGATTAAATCTAGGAGGTATTGTGGTGATTGAATCCAAACTCCAGGCAGTTTATGCTGATGTTATGTTTTCTCTGCTGTACGTTAAGATATTATGACTTTCAGCATTTGCATGCACATGCTGAACATATTATACCTATTACAGTTAAAGCTGATGATATCAAAAAGCAATTCATAGCTTCTGACAAGGAGTACTCTAGGAAATAAGTGGTTTGTTCAAATTTATGGGCGTAGAATGCTGAAGCTTTACGTGTAAAGAAGAAAGATCATCAATGTTCAACAGTTATACCCAGAGAAAATTGCTTCAAGCAAGGCTTAAGGCCTCTCAATTGTCCCAATTCCCAAATAGAAGAATAAATTTATTCTATTTTGTATTGGATTAAAAACAGTGGAGAATAGAAGAAGAGGTTTCAAAGACACTTCTAAGTTTCACTTGCTGAAAATGTGGCTAGTTTATTTAATGATTGCCTTAAAGTTCAAATCAGAGAAAGGAAAGGTATGCCACTTTGGGCACTTACCACCGCGTGTTTTAGCACTGCACCACAGAGTAAAGACTTTATAGGTTTATTCACAAAGAAAGAACAAAAATCCATGCAATTCCTGCTAGTGTTAGTCTGAGGAATTATGTGCCACTAAAAATTAGTGACAAATTATTACTAGAGTATAGTAAAATACCCACAGAAAATGGAGTACCTGGAGCACCATCAAGAAAAATGAAAATATTTCTGCAAACTCATTAATAATAGCATTCATCTATTGAAAACTCAGATGAACATGCAAGTAAGGCATTTTTTTCTTTTTGTTCTGTAGCTCATAAACTTGCTCTTCTTCTTCACAAGGCAAACAGCTCCTGTTACTATCAGCTCATCCAGGGACAAGGACTGGAAATATTTAATGTAAAATTAACATTCTTTTTATCTCAGGTGTGCTCCCATCTTTCGTAATTTTTGGAGATTGTTTACTTCATTGAACATTATTGCAAATAATCTCAAAATTTTAAGAGACTTATACTTTTAATCTTTACATTCATTATGCTTGTTAGGCTTGAAAATATACAGATACCCTCAGATGTAGTTAAGAGAACTAACAAAATTAAAGAAAATAAAGCAAAATTGTTTTAGCTCAGTTTCTTGAACAATGGCCATTTCCTCCTTGAACAGACGGCAGTTTGTGCAACCACTTTCTGCATCTCCAGCAATGAAGAAACCTGACTGCCCCTTGCAATTGTAGTAAATCCATTTTTGAGAAAAACAAATAAAAGAGAGAAAGAAAAAAACAAACCAACCAAACACACCAAAAAAACACCAAAAGGCAGTGAAGCAGTGGTTGTATTCAGTGAGCAGTTATCAGTTTCTTGTACTCTGACATTTTTTGTCTTATAGATGTACTTTTTGTCCCAAGATTAGGCACACGTTAGGCTAGGTAATAACATTATAGGGCCCCCACCCCAACACAGGGTGTTAAAAAGAGCAAAACAAAAAAAGCATTTGGGATCATCAGTTTATAGCAGAAGAAAATCTACTCGATTACAAATATATATTCCCTATATTTGCAGAAATACAATTACCTCAATTTTGGTTAAGAGATCCTGCAGTTCCCCAGATTCATTCATTAGTAAAATTTTCTCAGCACCCTATTAGAAAAAATAAGATGAAAAATGTGAGTCATTTTACTATGAAAAAAACCAGAGATGATTAAAAGATTTGGTCTTGAAATTTTAAACAGGCTAAGGACAAATTTGACTCACATTAATTATATTGCATTTAGGTCAACCTTAGTAAAGCTAGAAGGAGCAGAGAATCTAATCACAGGTCTGATAGTAATGCCTGAAGTTCGTTAGCAGGTGACGTATCACACTGCCTTTTCTGTAAAAGGTGGCGTAGCTTGGAAATTCTGATCGTGTTCCCTTTATTTTACAGGGTATGTTTCCTGATGGAATAAGAAATATTTCTAGTTATCATGTCAAAAAAATTGCAATTACATAAATAGACAACACATCAGAGAATGCAGCAAAATGAAAAGAGGAGATTGTATTTCAAATATTCTGGCAGCTGAGCATTGAATTAAGACATAATGTGCCTAATGTATAACACAAGGAGAAAAAGAGTGCTGAAAACACTCTGGCAATGTTAAAGTCAGACACAACAATAAGTAATAATAACTTAGTCTGACTACATTGGGCCTCTTAGGGTTTCTGTGTCCTGAACCAAGGCTCTGCTTAAGTGTTGCAGATATTTTTCCTCCTGAAAGCAAATGCTAAGAGACCTGCAGACAAAATTAAAGTGTCAGGGAAGATATGGAACTTTTTTCCCTTCTCTTCTAATTAGAGCTCCACATTTGAATGTCTATACTTCACTTTCATAACCAAATTCATTGAATACTAAATATTGTGAAATACTTTCAGGTACTTTTCATCAGGAACCACCAAAGGTGAGGAAACTGAGGCACAGATACATAGGCTTTACTTGCTGCAAGGGGCAATTGGCCACATCTTCACCACATGGTGAGTTCACGCCATTGTGCTGCCCCAGTTTGCTGGTCCCTGCATATCCAGATTGCTAAATTTTGTCTATGAGTTTGCTTCAAGTATTAACTGGAAGGTGTGGTGGGACACTAGCACAGGTCTGAGGTGCAGTGGGAAGCTGGCAAGTATCTCAGAAGTGCCATTCATTTCAGCTGCCCGTGGTCAGCCGCAGCTCCTCGCCAGAACCTCTCCCAGTTTCTGGGAGGTACAGGAAAAGCTGCTGGTGAGCACAGGGAACACATGAGTGCCTCTAATATTCCTCTGAGTGTCCAACCATTCATAGCACCTTGCTGGGGACTACTGAGGCTACAAGTGTGCAGCCCAAAAGCCAACTAAAGTGAACCAAACCATTCAAAGGTCTTTTTATGACAACCTACTAAGGTTATTTTCCCTGTAGAAAGTCTTTTTGCTCTGGATTAGTATAAAACAGAAACACTTTTGACTCTGTGTTTGATGATTTTCATTTTAGCTAAAAAGGAAAATGTTAGTACTTTAGTGGATATGGAAAGCCACTTTTTCAGTGGATACTACTCTTACAGAGTTATACTTTCAAAGAGATATTTAAAAAAGAAGAAGTATCACACCAGGTAATTAGTTATAGTTAATTAATCACAGAAGATGATGGGACTGATGAGCTAGCCTTATTGTACTGTCTCTTCTATTGAAATCCATTCTAGATCATGGGCACAGAGTGCACCAGCTCCAATATAAGCGTTAGGCTGTCTGTGTCCCCAGTAGAGCAGCTTTTAACAGCCTGTTGGCCCCTTCCACGCTTGTCCTCTCCTCTTTGCTTTCACACAGAGCAGCAGGTGATGGGGGTGATTGGCACAACAGTGAGGACTCGCCAAGGCAGCCCGTGGAGTATTAGCTTGGGGCCTGAACACACTGCAGCAGCTTAAGACAAAGCTTGTGCTGCTCATCTGAAGCAGAGATCTTAAGGATTTGCAACTTTGTTGATATGGGATTGCAGCACTCCAAACTCCTTAAGGTAGACAAGCCTCAATTTGCCCCCTTTAGGAAAGGATCTCTTCTCCATCGCCACAGGCAAAAGCATTCCTGTGACTTCTGCTCCATGTTACACTGATGTCGTATAATAATGCTCACTGGCTTTTACAGCACAGTAATTAAAACTTTGACGAGTTTCCCATTATAAATTTATATTTTAAAGGATTTATATTTCTGATGACATTGTCAGTCAGCTATGTTCCTTTCAAAGCTGCAAACTATGGTTTTTAAATTAAAACCCAAACATCAGAATGGCTATCAATGTTTTTAAGTGTTCTGCTCTGTCTTCTCTGATTACTGGTGCCTCAAGTGAAATATAAATAAAAGTCTGTAGAGGTTAACCTTCCCTCTGGATCTTTGAGTCTTAACACGCAGAGTCCATAATTAATAGATTAAATTAATCTATTAATCTGCTTTCTGACCAGAAAGTGATGCCTTTCTTTTTCTTCCTAGGTTGTGCTCAGTCCACAATTACTCAGAAAGGTATGTGAAATGTTAAATAGTCTGTCCCTCCAGAGAGTAACATAAGGAATATGAGAGACAATGGGCATAATCTTTAGTGAGAAGTGAGTTTTCAGGTTTTTTACCCAGTTAAATTTCAAAGCAGAAGCCTGCGAATCCTTTCTCTACTAATTTTGCTGAATCTCTACCATGCTGGGGGAGTCCAGGGGTTGTAGTCAGATATTCCATTGGCAAGGAAATGCCACAGACTTGGCTAAATTACTCAACAATTTTTCCAGAACCTTTTAATTAATAAAATTATTTTCCCAACTATCCCTTGAGAACATCCAGAAATTAACATCATATTTCAAGTATTAAATTCCCATATATAATTCCTATTAACTGTAGAACTAGGACACAATTCACAAAGTTTTCTACTGCCCCAGCTCTGTCCTGTCAATAAACCTGTCTGTTGCTACCTAACTTGGATACAAACCATTACTATTTCCATGATGCAATTCTTCATCAAGGAATAAACACAGATATATGGCTCTGCACTTGGCTTTACCAGAATAACTGCGGGTTTTGGGAAGCAGCCTGTCTTCCACATCATTCCTTATATACTGAGAAAAATTATCAAGGCCCTGCAACATCCCTCTTGTGGACACATTTGCAGTGCAGATAAATTGCATGCCCTATTTCCTATTTTGTTAAGCACATAAGCAAGGCCTCTTTTTAAGGCAGCAAAAATGCACTCACACACTTCACCATCACTGGCCCATGTTCTTCACTGTGACACACCGAGGAGCTGGGCTGTGTCTGCCCTGTCTTTGCCCACCACTCACATTCCCTTCAGTCTGCAACACCACAGCTCTCACACCTCAGGTGCCCCTTGGCAGCGGATACGCAGAGGGTACAAATAACTGCCTGGAAACCTGCCCATAAACTGAGAAAATTGACACTGCAGTACAGTACCAGCACCAGAAATTCTGGATTTAGTGTGCAAAGAACGGGAAAGGTTGATGTGTAAAAAGCAATTGAACCCTGAGTTTCCTGACATGTTAAACTGCAAAATGGAGAAAACAAGTGGGAAAATGCTAGGTGACTGAATGCAATAATTACATAATAGTTTTACTGTCACAGAGCGATTCATATGCTCCCATCGAGTGGATACCAGAAATTTATTTAACAAAACACAGAGGCTATAGAGAGCTACTAAATATATATGGCCACTGGAAATCAACTAAAAGGAAATTGTTAATTCCTGTTTCACAAAAAAATATTTTACACATGTATTTTCTAAAAGTCAGCTACAAAAAAAGGCTCATCATTCTTTGGAGGGCTCGTAACCAATATGTCAAATAAAATAATTTTACTATAAATCTCATGCTGTTTTTGGATTCATCATAGCTGGGAGAACTAAACAGGAGATATTTTCTTCAGAACAAACAGTTTTCAATTCACATATCTGAAAAAAATCAAGGAGGTTTGTATGGCAAGTGAACACTGGAATTCAATCCTATATTTCAAGCAGAAAAAGAATATAGATGTATTTTTAAACTATTACGCTGTGAGTTAACATATTTACAAAGAATGACTTAATTTGCCTCTTTTATTTGCATCCCTTTTCCAGGACAGTGGGTCTTTGCATAACATAAACCTTTAACAAATGTGAATGCCTTTATAAGAGTAAATGAATGCTCCATTTTTTTTTTCTGTGTGGATTTCTGTTTTCTGGAAGTAATTTTTTATTCTGCATTGGTATCCCAGCAGATGGCATAATTCCATTTCAGATGGAGACAACCTCAGGTGAAAAGAAGAGATTAGATCAGCCAGTAAAGAGCAGGCAGCAGAAGGAAACAGCAATTTCCTGACAGACTGATATTTAGACAGCGTGTGTCAAGAAATACAATGATTCACTCCTGAAAAAAATGAGAAGATTAAAAGCCCTGCTGTACTGCAGCATGCAGGACTTTCCTTGACAGGGGCTAAATATGATTTTTTTATTGCTTCTGCCCAAGTCATGGATTTGTTTCATTGTCCCTGTGCAGGCAATGATAAATTCCACAGCACTGTGAATATTTATTGTCACAGCCTGCAGTGCTCAAACAACTTTGTCCGTGCTTCTGAATAGCTTCGGTACCATATACTCTATCAGATGACCATATGCTGGGTTTTGGTGCTTTTGTTACATTTATCTCATTAAGAATAATCTTTCACCTTTCAAAACTGTTTATATTTTAATTCAGATTTAGAGATTTTTCTCCTTATGACTCATTGGAAGCTGCATAGCTCAATATAGATTCTCCTTTGTACTGCTACATGCAATGTCCTTCAGGGAGGGAATTTTCAGGAAACAAATATTCAAAATAAAAAAAAAAAAAAAGGGAAAAAAAAAGAGAGAGGAAAAAAAAAGAGAGAGAAAAAAAGAGGAAAATATCTCATGATTTATTTATTGACACACCAGGCTTTGGGATTTCTGTGTTTCATTTGCATATCAGAAGTTAATTATTATAAAAAGCATTATAGAAATATCCATCGTTACCAATGAGACCCAATTCTGTAATTAGTTGTCAATTGCATTTTAATGAAACACAAGCCTAGCACAGGTTCCAGCCAACATACTGCCCTTGAGGTCACGAGGCACTGAAGGTGAACTGGCAGAGCTGGGGTGTGAATGCTTCATTGCCAGACCTTCTCAACATGCATCCCTCCTTATTTCTCTAAACGAATGAATCTCAAATTCTCTTGTGAAGACGTATTAAGGCAGTGAAATCACTGCCATAAAGCAGTGGGGCTTGCCACATTTACCAAGCAGAATGACTGCACACAGGCCCCTTGCCGGGGCAAGTGACAGACCCACGCTGGTGCTCTCGTTTCCCACGCCCCGCCAGGCACAGGTGCTCTGCTGGCAGCCGCAGCGCGCTGCCCAAGCTGGCCCTGCCCACGCTGGCCTTGGCTTTCTCGTCGCCGTTCATCTCAGCTGGGGCACACCAGAGTGGTGCTGCAGCGAGTGCAGTGCGTCCCTATATTAATATGCCGGCAGGCTGGCCGGGCTGAGATGGCAGCAGCTTAGTCCAGGAGTGCCTGACACAAAGGTAGAACACCCCGTGGCTCCTCGGTGCCTCGCTTGCCAGCCTCCCAGCCCGTGCGGTGCAGGGCACGGAGCCTAGCGTGCCTGGGGCTTGTGGATAGCCCAGGCGTGACCAGAAACCAATGAGCAGAGGTGGCCTTGCGGACGGTGTTCCAAGGGTTTATTGTAGAAGCGCCCTCGAAGGGGACCGGATGCGAAGAGGACAAGATAAGAGACTGAGGGGCTTGAAAGGGATACAGGGAAGGGGGAGAGATGGCATAGCAGGGACCTATAGGAAGAGGAGAAAGGTGGGGAAGGTCTGGCTACCTTTCCTTAGGAGATACAAGGGGTGTCTGTCAACTGTAGACCGAACGGCCGCTCAGGAATCCTAGGAATTCAAAGGCAGAAGCCATCTTCACAGAAAGGGGTTTTACTCTCTGGTGCCAGCCCACCAAACCTCTTTTCTGGGCTTTGGGGCCTCCTGGTTATTGTGTTTGGTTCATTCACCACAACATCTCCCGTCATGATCATCAGTGGAGAGCGTGGAGGGCACAAACCTCGTGTGCTGCCGTGTGCTGGCTGTGAGCAGAGGAGCTGTTTCATGCACGGTTCCCTGCCTGCAAAGCTGCTTTTCCACAAATAATGTCACTCTTACATGGAATAACTTTCATTCTCTCATGAAACTAAAGTTTGTTCCAATTGACTATGGTGAGACTCATCAATTTTAAAAAAAAGAGATAAGAAAAGAAGCAGGAAAACACAACCCATGTCTGGGGGGTTTTGTGGTTTTTAGTAGCCCAATGCTTTTCATTTTCTTGTGTTAAACAATGTAAGTGTAGTTGCCTTGCTGCAATAAATCTCTCTAGATCAGAGCACTAAATTATTTCATTTTTCTTTACCTACGGGAGGTAGATTTGTCTCTTCCATAGGAAAGTATCTTCCTAATTCACTTGCCTTCTTTTCTATACCTCTCCGAAGAATCTCATACAGTACTTAGAGAGTTTTAATGCAATTTTATTAATTTTTGCACTGTCACTCCTCTGTTAGAAAACAATTTTCTCACAACCTTTAAAAACAAACAAACAAAAAAAAACCTCAACTGGCAGTGACTTAATGGGCCATCCATAACACCAAAATGACTGTATCCAGGCATTTCCTACAGTTAAGCAAATAATTTCTTTAATCAGTTTCAGTATCTTATCTGAATTCTTTTGCAAATTGATCATATGTGGACTGAGATTTTCTTGGAGTCAATCATAACTCACTACTTACACTTTTAACATGATAATTAGATGAGCAAATCTCAGTCTGAATCCTATTGAATTTTAAAGAGCTATTGAATGTAGCATTTCTACTCCTGGCTGGCTGGAGAACTCTCCAAATCAGAGTTTTGATAAAAGCATATTCTAAAATAAATTAAAAATCCCTGTTTGCTAAGATTCTGCACACAGGTGATTTTATAGCTGCTCTAGTGGTCTGGCAAGGCCTATGACAGCAAATGCATTTGTTATAATGCTCAGGGAAGCCTAACTCATGCAGAACACATGGAAAGCTAGGAAAGGATAGGGGAAAAGAGGAGAAAGTGTTCATAGAGGCCCAATATTTATTATCCCTGCTTGTTGGTTACACTGCATTTTGTTACTTAAATGTTTTGTGAAAATGAAAGCTTTAAGTGATGCAAACACAATAACCTCACTGTGTTTAAATATAGTTTGCCTTCACAAATCAGTCTCGCAGTTGGTGCTAATTGCTAGCTTTTCACCGGTCTAGACAAATACCTTCTCTGAGTTTTCAAACTGTTTTCTTTGTGCCACCTTCCAGAATCTTTTTTTTTTTTTCTGTCTGTGAGAAATAAATTTCAAAAGTACAGGTTTTGTGAAAAGGTGATTTCAAATATCAGCAGGCTTCTAGACCTAGGATACTACTGTACAAATGGGGATTTAGTTTGTCATTTGGAGTTTATGTCTTACAGTAGGGGAGAGTTGGGCTGCTTCTCTCTCTCTTCTACAGCTAGACTTTTTTAAAGGTAAGTATTAACTAATTTTGTATCTGAAATATGTTCAGTTGATTACAGATCCTGATACAGACTACATCATCTAAACTTCAATGTGTATTTAAAGTCTGACACTCCAAGGTGTCGTATTCAACACAAATATTACTAAATGACAGATGTATGCTAAATGTGTTCTTCCTCCTGGGTCGATCATACATGCAGGTTCTCATGAGGAAAAGAAATCCATTTCTCTGGATTTTCACAGTTTCAACTACAAAATAAGATATTTTTTAAGAAACAGATGATATCTTAGATGTATTATTGCCTCTTACTCCCCTCCTAGTAGTCTCTCCTTGGTTATCTCTTGCATCCTCAGGTCAAACTTATCAGTGAGGATCCGTGCAGTGCATACTACAAAAGGATTTCTGTCTTAGCTTGTTACCATCACTGCAGCATTGTAGGCAATTTTCTAAAAATCCTCCTTCTCATTCATCAGGATTTTCATCTGCTCTTCCCAACTTTAGAATAAAACATAGGTTCATGCTTTACTTACCCCAAGATAATGGCCATCAATAAACACAACAGGGAGTGAGGGAACTTCGCAGACACTTCTGCATCTTTCATCTAGTTCTTTTCCATAATCACTGTTCAGAGCAATGTTTTTTTCTTCGAATTTAACTCTGTGACTTTGAAATATCTTTCTAACCAATTCGCATCTTTCAAAAGTGGTTCTCACCACACGAAGACTGGTAGTATAAATTACTATGCGGCCAAACTCTGGGACTGTTGAGACCTGGAAAAAAAATAGTTCCCATTACATTAAGCAAAGGGTTAATATCTTCCAAGTATTGAGGACTTTTATTTAAAATATTATTTAAGACAAAAAGAAAAACAAAAAGCATCTTAAAAACACAATCCAACATTCAAATGTTTTTCAAATGTGAAAATGGTACAGGAGGAAGGAAGTTCTTGAAAACACCAACTTCAGACAATTTAAGTTGTTTAAGTAAGGTGCAACTTGACTTTTTGTGGAAAGTCTTAGAGATGGTGAGTCAACATATTTTCAAGAAACAGATATGTTTTACATCCTGGTGGACTTCCAAATGGGAATAAATTCACACTGTTCTTCTGATGTCTGATTCTGTTAATATAGTCACTTTTGTTTGCACATATAGAGGCTGGTAGTACCGAGACTAAGACTAAGCTTGCTAGCTTAGATGTTATTGACAATTTCCTTCAAAATAAAACATAATCTAAGCCTCAGCCCGTCCATGAGCAAGTATTAACTTAGAATACTTTAGGCCTCCATGCTGAACTAGGTTATGACTGCAGAAAGTACCAAGTATCCTTAATTTTTAATGTAATTCCACAACAAATTAACATCCAAACACAATAAAATGTATATTTTATGTGTATTGAATGTCCAATCCAAAATCTACTACAGCTAGCTGGAAAAAGTTTCACACTACAATTCAGATTTTACTTTTTACCCCACTTTTCCTTAAGTAAAATTTATGCTGCTTCTTTCCTTTCTAGGATGAAAACAATTACACAGTGTAAATACTACAGGGATTAGTATTGTTTGTCCAAGAGAGAATAATAAATTTTCAAGAAGTCTGAGAATCATTAATCTAAAAAAAGATATTCTGTTCAAATATATAACTAAAATCCCAGCTTTTTAGAAAGGTGGTAATGCATTTCCAAGCTTTCCAAATTATCCATTATATTCAGCAAATTATATTTAATTATTTCATCAGTATTCCAGGAGTCAAAATATGAGTTAGGAAATAAAAAGCAAGGATACCTCTAATACACTGCAGCACTGTATGGAAAATGAACCTTGATGGGTGAATAGATAATCTTTTACCTATGTCATCAATTAACTATAAAAATGTGGTTGTTAAATTGGGCAGATGCCATTGCAGATTTTGCGATATAACCAGTGATGATTTATCTTACTACCTAAATACCAAAAAAAAATCCTTGAAAAAGTATATTCTGCTTAGAGAGGTGTTTACAAAGTTCTTCATATAGTAAAGAGTTCTCAGGAAAAATATTTGCATTTCACAGATCACTTCCAGAACCCTGGAAGTGTAATTGCCAACATATGTAACCATGGCTTTCATCTCCCATTCTGGAAAGGAACCATGTTGTGATAGGTCAATACTTTTTCTCTTAGAATGGATGTCAGAAATTCAATTTTAGGAACAAGTTGTATGAAAATGGGTTACTTTACTGCAGCCTGTTTTCTAGGTTGAAAATCTGTTATACTGCTACTGCAGCATTGACTCTCCTCCAGCATATTGTTCACACGTTCCAAGTGAGAGAATTAGCTCCTTCTCTGTGTAAAAGACAAGTACTCTACATAAATACTGCAAAATATTTTAGTATCCACACATGGGTTGCTTGAAGGAAGAGGAGTTCGTTGTTTTCATAAGTAACCAAAAAAGTTCTTAAAATATTACTTAAACAGAAAATTTCACATATTCCTCATTTCTTCCACTGACAATATGAGTGACAATACATTTTGAAGTGTGAAACTATTCAACAGGACGGAAGCTCTTGTTCCTCCATAGCTCTAATCTCTAATGCTGTTTGTTCCCAGACACCAGAGGCTGGCAGCATAGGTACAGACAGTCATTATCTAGTGAAGCATCAGGACTGTGGTGTCCCTACAGCATACAAATAAGCAGCTGAAGAGACGGAAAGATGGAAAGCTGTAAAGTGATCTGGAAAGATATCAGGTGGAATGTGTGTATAAAGAGCCACTTTTATGTTTATTCCTTTCTTTTTTCCAAATGTGGCAGTGAAGAAATACCATTGTTTGTCCTGCAAATTATCAAGGACATTGATTAAATAATTCTTCACGGAAATTTTAATAAATATCTTTTTTTTCTTTGCTACAGATGTATGCAGCTTGTCCTCGCAAGGACTTTTATCATAGCAGGAAATCCCTCTTGTCACCTGTCTGAAAACTGCATTGGTAATGAAAAACAGGGGGTTTATAATAAGAACCTATGTTAATTCTTATTTTTCTAAGCAATATAGAGGATGCAAACTGTAATATTTAATTGCCAGAATACACTCTTGAAGTAAACCAGTAAACACTGCGCTTTTCCTTCCTAGGTTGGAAATTTGGCAAAAGCATAAAAAATAACAAGCTATTGAAAAAAAAGAAAAGAAAGATGCTTTAGAAAATGAACTTTTACAGTATTTCTTTGCAAACTTGAAATTAGAATCACCTCATGTAACTCAAAAATGCACATAAAACTCTAGGTGAAATTAAACAGAAGGCAATTCTCTGGTTAATGGGCATGACAAAACTTTAATAAAGCTGTGGAAGTTGGACAGATGAATGTACCAAAAGATTTGGAGCAACTTACATTAACCACTTATTTGCACTTCTTAGAGGTGGAATTCTCATGGAAGCAAGAATCTTATGATCCCTAAGCTTTTTATATATTTTTCATATATTTGTAGCTTTGTAGATAGCTAATGCATGGATGTAGTTCTGGTACTTTTGCTACCCTTTCCCCTACATATTAGAACAATAAGCTAACCTTGTAATACATTCCTGAAATACTGTTTAGTCTTACTGTCAGGAAGAGGACCTACAAGAAGAACATTTTGTTTTCCAACCAGAATCTGAGAAGCGATAACAAGAAGTGGGGCAAGGAAGCCCTTGGACCAGCTCTAAGCGGTTCACCCAGGGCTGGGTTACTGGGGCAACTGAATGTCCTATTGGATGTACCCGTTAGATATCCTTATTAATTAACCTTATAAAAATTGTAGAAATCCAGTCAGGTGTAGCCATCACCACTGGGACACCTGGAAGCTTCGAAATAAAGGTCTGCTTTTTACTTTACTTTTCCAACACTATTGCAAGGGGTTTTTGTCTTTTGATTATAGGCAATAATTTTGGATACCATTTGGCCTAAGGTGGCAACTACTGTGTCATATTCAGGAAACCCTGTGCACATGGGCCAAGATCGTGCTTCAGAGAAAGTGTTTGTTTGGAAAGACTGACAAGGAAGGGACTTAAGTTTTCAGGGGGAAATGCTTTAGTTGCTTTATTAGCAATCCTCTACATCATTTACAGCTCTTAGCTTAACAGTCCAATGTTACCATCTCCCCAAGAGTCTAAGGGCACATTCTGCTTTACTGCCTTAGCCTGAAGAGCTTGCATTTTTCCTGGGAGCATCAAGTAGCCAGCAACAGCAGCAGCATGACCTGCATCACTTCACAGCAGAGCTGCCACATCCAGTCTAAGAAACAGCTGCTCCTCTTTTTCCTGTCTAGAGAGAAAAAGTAATTGCTTTACCAGTTCAATCCTGTTCATGATTGAACATGAAAAAAACAAGTGTTACTTACTTTGTGCCTGACTCAGTCTTTTCCTAGTCTTCTTTTCAGGTCGGTCAGGGCCTTTGCAAATCACAGAATCATGGAATGGTTTGGGTTGTAAGGGACCTTAAGGATAACCTAGTTCCAACACACCTGCCATGAGCAGGAACACCTCCCCCTAGACCAGTTTGTTCAAAGCCCTGTCCGTCCTGGTCCTGGTGTACAACTGGGGGAAATCTATCCCTCTGCCATCCCACTGGCATCCAGCTGACATTGTTGCAATCAAATATAATCCTTAATTGGGAAAATCTTGAGGAGTGTCATCCATGAGGCTAAATTTGTGAGCTCATTATCAAGTGGCACCACAAAAGAAAGGAAGAAATTGCTGATGAAAAAGAGAAGGCTTAATAGAGCAAGCAGATGAGCAATAAAATGAAGGGATGCCGGGGACTGGAAAAGGGTGGAAAATACAGAACTAACCAAAACCAGATGAAAAATCAAAACCTAAAATGTCAGGAGATTGAGAGAGCAAGAGTAGTAAAGACTAAATGTAGAAATAAAAACATGAAAAATATGACAAAAAAAAAGAGACAAGCAGTAAAACAAAACAAAGTAAGTGATAAAACAGAGACAAGGTCACTGAAATAAGACATCCTGCACCTTTTTTAAAAGAAATCCCAGTAGTCACTGTAACTGTACAACAAATATATTACAGAATATGTGAATCTCCAAGTTGTTTAAAAATCTTGGAGTGTTTTTTAAAAAAACTGTTGTGTATTACTGGAGCTTCAGAAATATGAAATATTTGAGAATCACACTCCTAAAACATGTCTTCAAGAATTTACCTTTTCTGTACAACAGTTGCCTCGACAATAATAACAGACTTCTCAGTAGCTCTGCAAAAACAGTACAACAGTCAGGTGTTTCCATGGTGCTTCTGAAAGCCAGATAAATACCATGAATCTCTCATGAATATCTCTGGGTTCAGATTTACCCACTATATCTATCCCTGACTTCTGGGTCCAGCTGCAACTGAAGCAGCAGCAGAAGTGTCCGTGTTTTTCTATTGGTCTCACAGCTACCTTGGCCCTGAGCAGTCCAGCCAGTCTGAGCAAATATTACTCTTCTCTTTGTGATGGGAATTTATAAAATTAACTGTTAAATAACAACACAAAATTAATTCTTCAGCATTCTTCATTTGCCATGAATCACTCTCTAAACACTATAGATTTTCTTTAATATATTTTACAACATTTTTGTCTGCCTTGCTTGCTTTGAGTGGCTTTTTATCATGGACCAAAACCCTTAACATGGACATTTTTGCCGCATGACTAATAGCTAATAGTGGTCCAAGCCAATGCTTTTCTGCTTGTAGTGAAGGACCACTACTATCCCTTGGGGCATAAAGTGATTGCTCCTCTAACAGTGGTAAAATTTGCTTTTTGAAAACATTTGTATATGACCATGTCTGCAAACGACTAAATAGACAAGTCCGTCAGTGAGAGGAATACTATACTCATGATGTTAACCTCATCTTTATCTGTTTGCAAGTGAAAGCCATGAGAGCAACACTACCAAAGTAGTCAGAGCATTTTTTTTAATCCTCTCTCTAGAAAGAAAGTATAAACATGTATTTTAACCCCATCGGTTAAATAGAATAGGTATTTACATGCACATACATAGATCATTAATTTCAATGGAAGCGTCATGCACAAATTTAATTTAATCCTTTTAAACAAAAACATAATAAATGAAAAAAATGAGCTGGTAGAGTACTTCGGTAAAAGCTGAAAAGCTTTATCACATATGACATTTTTAAAGATTTTACTATGTTTAGTTATAACATTCAATATGTTATTCATGCAGTACTGAATTGCTTGTGTGACCTAAATCAAGGGCTGATATACCCTTCTCTGTCTCACAATATCATCTTTCAGCATCTCAGAGCGTTCCGCTGAATTATGCACCCCTTGGCTCTGTAATTAGATACTATCAGACTGGCAGAAGTATTTGCTTCACTAAGTAGGCTGAGGCAGGAATCTAGAGCACATTACAAACCCTGTGACAGGGATGCTTCAACGAGTAAATGCAACTCTCATGATCTGACAAAAATGTTCAGCAGAAGAAAATGAGTTATACATATATACATATATTTTGTATGTATGTTTGCATATCTAAAAGCTTTGAATTAAGCTGCTTACTTCATAACTGGCATTACATCATTTCTAGTTTGAATTTGTATCAATAACTGAGTGGCAAGAAGAATTGTGATTTAACACTAATCTTTTGATCACAGTCTGATTTGGACTTTCTGGTTTTATTTTACGCTCAGAAAATGAAGGGAAGAAAATAGCTATGACTTTCTTGTTGAAGATGTTCTGCGGAAACAAAAAAGACAAAATTTAAGCATTTAATTTCTGCAAGATTTAAAAGCTTTTACTAGCTTTTGCACTTTAAAAGACTTCCAAAATATATACTAAAAATAGTGAATACTTTCTGAAAGATAATTTGAAAGTCAAAAGCTATGACCAAAATGTTTCCATTTTTTTTCTACATGATACTCCATGAGAACATACATGTTTTCAAAAATGTGTAGCATTTAATGAAAAACATACTTTTCATCAAGTCGCTGTTTATATGAAAACATGCAACATTCTTTGAATGAGATGGCTGAAGATTGAAAGTCTGCATTCTAGCAAAAACATCATAACCACACAGAACAATGCTAATGGTGTTGTGAACCAGTCCGTTTTGTTTGTCGGTTGCCTGGTTCAAATTAAAATTTTAATGCCATTTTTCAGGAAGAATCGATTTGCTGGTCAGAAGACCTCTTCCAGCACATAGACTTCATCTACCAAAGTAAAATGTTTTTCTTTGGCAAGTAAGTTCTGTTTACACCTACTGAAGGTGTTGCAAGCAGTCCCCAGTCATGGTATGCACTCTTGATATGAAATCTCATTCCCTTCCACTTCACAGTTTGCAGTCCAACCCTTTATGGGCTCTCACACAGCAAAGTACAGTGCACACATGAATTTGAATCTACACTCTCTCTTAAGCGCTTTATTACATTAGGACTGCAGTCCTGTGTGCATTGCCTTCAAGGACCCAGCACTACATCAATATTCTGTAAAATTCAGAACTTTATTAAATTCAGGAAATCATGCATGTTAGAAAAGCTCTAGAATGAAGACTGATTTCTGCAACACAGCACTCGAACACTCAAGTCAAAGCATGCACTGGCCTTCTCTTAAAATAACACTATACTTTTTCTTATGCAGTTTTGGCAATTAAACTATAAAGTGTAGGACTTGTAATTTGTGACCCCTTAGGGCAGTGGAATGATATCACCAGTAGCCATCGTCATAGCTATCAGCAAGCTGGGAAAGTCCACCAATACCACTTTACAAGCGAGGCCATCAAGAGCTGCACTCCTAAACAAGGTAGCTAGAGAGTCTGGGACACTCCCAAACAAATACCGGATTTGCTTTCTCCAAAGAAGTGGTCAGGTCACTGTTTTTCTCAGCTTTTAAATAGTACAAATACTTGTGTGGCTCTTGTCGGGCTGTGTGCTGTAACTCACCTCACCCACAACCAGCAGCCCTAGGAATACATCAGTTTCCAAAAGCTGTGTAGGAGCCCAGGCTCCTCTGCCTGTGGTAACACAGGACATGAGACATCTCTTTTTTTTCCTGTTTGTGTTTCATAGGGCTAGATAACTCTGAGGAGCTGGGCACAGTTGCAGAGAAGGGCTATGACTCAGGAACAACCTGAATTCTTTGATCTTCTAACTCCTGGGCAATTCTTGTCTCTCTTTTCTGCTAATTGTAGCTGCTAATTGTAAAATAGAGCAGTTTTACCTCCTGAAGGTTGACATCCTCAAAATTGTTCGGCTGTAGTGTAAAATACAGAATGCAATTATACCTCAGATATTGGTATAGCATATTTACATATGTCTGTAATTCATTTGTACTTTTCAGACTGTACCTCAGTGTTGGGGATGTCAGATGAAAATAACAAAATAATAATACTGCATGTGATATTTATACTGTTCCTTTTATCCTAAAATCACTTGGCAGTATACTAAAAAATGAAAAACCAAAAGGAAGTCTTTCCAACCTCTGACACCATGTGTATATGTGTTGTTGCCCTTTCTGTTCCTCCAATAATAATATATAACATCGTGTCTCTTTTTCTGCCACTGCAGGCTTTTCCACATACCTTCTGCACAGACTGCTGTCCAAGTGATATCAAAGTGTTTGATTTCAAAGCAGAAAAAATACTTACAATACCACAGCAAAGGAGTGCAGGGCATGACCTGGCCTCTCCCTGCTCTTTGTAGTGCTTCAGCTATCAGCAGGCTCAGAAGGCACAAAGACTCCAGCTGAGCTCGCCTCCCAGTGTCCTTATTGCTGCACACTCACACAGCCGGGTTACCGCCTGCTCACAGGTGACCTGAGCTCCGATAAGAGAGCAGGTTATCTCCCCGGGGCTCACGGTCTCTGTCAGACCCCGTTGCCTCTGCCTCTGCAGCCTCTAGAGACAAACTGTGTGATACAGGTCTAGCACTGACTCTGGGGTAAAAGCGGCTCCTGTTCAACAGGGCATAGCAAGGCTGTTAAGCCAGCCAGGGCAAAATTTAGTTCAAATAATTGAAAAATATGTTCAAATTAGTTGAAAGAAGATCCATATCTGTCCACGCCTAATTGGATTTTATTTATCAAGTGCTGAAAGTTCTATCAGTATTTTCTTATTAATGTATTTATGCCATTCAGCATATGATAGGATAAAATGAAACATTTGAAAATCAGAAGCAAATCTGTGATTAACTCTAACGTAGTCTGCACTTCTCCTGGGAAGAAATACTGTAATATAATGCTTTTTTTTCTTTTGCTTGCACAGTTCTTATTTCTCTCTCTCCTCAAATTTACCAATTTGACATCTCCAAGAAATTCTTCTCAAATAAAAAAAAAAGAGAGGGTCTCAGGGAAGACTGTTGGAAATGTTATTCTGGTTGGTAAGAAAGGAGAAGCATTTCTTTGTTCTGCAAGGACACTCCTTATAAAGATTGAAGGGGAAGAGGCAGGAGTTACTGAAAATAGTTTTGTTCTCAGCAGTTTACGTGAGGCACTAGAAGCCAAAACAAGGAGGGTCCAACAACCTACTTTCACACTGTGCAGTTCTTTGAACCATTCCGGTATTCAGCAGAAGCCAGACAAGATGTATCTAGACTGTCCTGTGACACTTGTATGAAGCCCCTTCAGGTAGAGCCACCTGTGTGGGGAATAGGCTAAGAGAGGTAATAGTTGAGCTCTTACTGTTATTTGAATACCCCTTACTTGTTGCAGAGATCTGTGTGACTTAATTTGCTAGTGTCCTCTTCCTTTCACATTAGCCTTATAAAGACACCAAGTAAAATACAATACTATGGAGCACAAAACAAATATTGATACAATTTTAGAGCCAGCCACATGGTCCCAGGGGTATTCTTCTTGCCTGTAAAAAGTTGGACTGCCAATAAGCTTGAAATTTCCACTACCGAAGAAAATCATAGAATCATATAATGGTTTGGTTTGGAAGTAGACCTCGAAGACTACCTAGCTGCATCCCCATGTTACAGACAGGGACACCTTCCGCTAGACCAGGTCGCTGTAAGCCCCATCCAGCCTGGCCTTGAACACTTCCAGAGATGGGGCATCCACAACTTTTCTGGGCAACCTGTTCCAGTGCCTCACCACCCCCAAAGCAAAGAATTTCTTCGTAATGTCTAATCTAGGCCTACTCTCTTTCTGCTGGAAGTTATTTCCCCTAGTCCTATCACTACATCTTTATGACCTCTTTCACATCAGAAAAATCCAACATAAAATTCAGTATAGTACAATTTTCTTAACACCGCTAGCCAGAGAAAATTATTTCAGAAAATTTTCATCAACCATCACAATCACCATGCAAAAATAATATGCAATAATTTTCTTAGGACTTAGATTCAGTTCTTTGCCATTTACAGCAGGAACCTCCCAGTGCAACGTTAAGGCAGCAGTCAGAAAAAACCTAAGCCAAGTTTCAGCAAGGCATATAACATTCCCCTTCATTTTCAAAGTGTGCTGTGGGCTCTCACACCAAAATAGACAATTGAAATCTCATATTAAAACCTTTCGGCCTCATTATGATCTCTCCTACAAAATATGTCTCCGTAACCAAGTATTTCCTGGATTAAGTAGCACTTCAAGTCAGGAATTGGGTGTTGTCCCATGGCTTTGGTTCCTTTGAGTATATTGATCATTGTAAACCATGGAAAGAATTACTCTAGGATGATTATTTTATATCTATTTGTTTGGCTGACAATACACATATATTTTGAGGCCTTTAACCAGTTCTAATTGGTTACCAAGATTCAGCCTTGTAAAAGCAAACGTGACAGAGAGAATGCTCTGTCATTCACAAGGCATTCACTAAATGAAGCAAATGAAACAGCAGTATTTCCTAGAATACACTAGGCAAAGGGAATATATTTGTCATTAAGAAGGTTGACTGGAGGTGTACTTCATAAAAATATTTTCTATCTCCTGGAGCACAATTCTTTGAGCACACATTAGTGACTATTCACCTGGATAAAGTTCCATGGGAGTTAGTGTATGCATTTTACCAAATTTCTTGTCAGGTGAGCAAAACGGGCTCAGACCACATGGGAAGTACACTTGCTTTTTCTCACACTGATCTTCATTTTCACTGAGAGCTTGAGTGCTTCTCAGCCTTCATTGACAGGGCCAGGGCACATTCCGGCCTTGTTTTTTCATCTATTAGTTCAGTAACTGTATTTTGTCACCTCTGAAACAAACTCATTGGGAAAGGAGAGAGTAAAGAAAGTTAGTGATTGCTCTGATGCTGTTCATCAAACAGCCTGTTCTTATATTATCCTCTTCTTCCCTCACCAATTCATTTAAGAGTAACAAGATTTGCTATACAAGAGGAAAGGTGCTGGGATTACTTTACTTACAAACACAGTATTTGCAAAATGGCTGCTTTGAGACAGGAAAAAACACTAGACCATAAAGCTTTTTCTTTCCAGCAAAACAAGCCCAGTTTTTCAGTGGGAAAATGCTGCTGTTTTGGATAAGCAGTTTTTGTTTTTCACAGCTGTTTTACAGTCTATTTAATATGAACATGCTTAATATCTACATTAAGCTGTACAGAACATGACATTGCCCAAAGAAGTTGTGAATTCCCCATCCATGGAAGTGTTCAAGGCCGAGTCAGATGGGACTCTTTGCAACCTCGTGTAGCAAGTGACATCCCTGCCTATGGCAGGGGAGTTGGAACTAGATAATCTTTAAGGTCACTTCCAACCCAAACCATTCTATGATTCTGTGATTCCACATTGTGCAAACTCCAGTCAGTACCTGCTCTAAAAATGAATTTTCCTTGGCATTGTCTTGTGCCGTATTTCCCCTCTGTGCCTACCCTGCATTGCAAGGCTGATTGTAGTGTGCTGTAACCTGGCATCCAACCGGGGAAACATTTGTTTTCCACAGGTGCAGTGCTAGTAGGAGATTTATAAGCTAGTGTTCCTGATGTTTGATTATCTGCTATGTTTGATAAATGGCTTTCAGCTGAGCAATCTGAGTGGCAATATAAACATTTTTTCTTTGTTTGATGTAATCATTGGATCAGGAAATTGAAACCCATACTTCTGCACAGTTGTGTTACAGTGTTATAGGATATATTAGTTCTCTGATTTGCTTCTTGGGTCTTTGACTCCATAAAATAAACGCTGATTAGAAGCGTTTATTAAATTTTATTACCACCTCTTAAGAACTAGACTGTGCCGGTCAGGTATGGATGAAGAGGGAAATTCAGGAAAATTAAATGGTAAAAAACTGCACAAATTTTGCAAAACTTCAAATTACCTTGTGGTCAGAACTCGAGTTCTGGTGAAAATTACACTACAGTTTGTTGGTTTAGCTAAAAAAATTTACAAAGGAAATTCACCATAAGATGTGGTTAGCATATAGGTATTTTTAAGCTGTAATCAAAAGAATGAACAAAAGGATTAATCTCAGTGTTGGTCACCAACAAGTGTGGTTGAAGTACAGCATTAAAAAGCCTCCTACATAATCCCATTCATCTGTCTTTGCCAAAACTTCTGAATTCAAGTTGTAATTGAATACTCATGTTTCCCTCATCCCTTTTCTTTCTTTACTACAAAGATCTGACCAAACTGCAGAGTAAGCGTGCCTTTCCCCCCAGAAAGCCTGACTGCTCTTCATCTCGCTTCCATGTCAAAGTCATTAATTTTAAAATAAGTTTTAAAATGAACATCCAGTTTTGCCAGGCCTCCAGGAGTGATTTTATTTCCTCTAACACTGCCAGCATGTGGAAGCCTTTATTCTGCTGTGTCTCTCTTTTGGCTTTATTCTCTCAAGACGGAGTGCTTCATTGCCACACTTGAGGTTTCTGACAACTATTTAAGGAACTGATTTAAGTGAAGCCCTTACCTTTTCATGAGATTTACATAAGGTCAAAATCACAAGCCTGTGCTGCAGATGGGCTGTGGGAGTGGCTGAGAGCTGATTTCCATGGTGCCAGCTCAGAAGTAGATGGCACCTCCTCGTTACATTTCCATAGGGCTGAGCATGTAATGAATCAGCCAGAATGGGACAGAAGCCCACCAGAGGTCTCGCACCACTAAGCAGACAGCTGTCCCCAGATGGAACTAGGGGCATTTGTGGCAAACACAGTTTCCTGGTTTCTGGACAAGTATACTCACTGAAGCTGTCACAAATGCCTCGCCCTTTTGTATGAAGGTCATCACCATGCCTTGCCATGGAGCATGTACAATGCCATCATTTCAGATTAACTCCGCCCTTCTGGCACTTTCTGTTGGTTGTGGTTTATGTCTGAAATGTGCTGAATTCATAGTATTGCTTCCCTCTCTGGTAGGTTTGTTGAGGAATTCTCTGAATCCAAGTGAACGCATTTACCTAATCATCTTAACAATGGAAATACAGAGCACTTAAAATTATTGCAGAGTCTCTCCACAGCCAACACATCAGCTTCTCAGGCTCCCAAACAATATTTCTAAAACTGGAATCACAGGCCTTCCACTTCCCTCCAAAATATCTCTATGAATCTAGATATCAGAGGGCTTTCTCCAGCACCTCATGGGCAAACCCAGTTTTTCTCCACAAGCATTTACTTTATCTCCTGAATTCCCTCTACGATATTAGTCTTCCTATTTTATTTCCCTCCAGCCAACCCCGTGTATTCACAGTCATAGACCTTGTGTAATTACCACTCGAGATTTTCTGAAACCTAATTACTTTAACTCGGTATCTACAAGCCAGCCAGCATCATTTTCCACTACTTTGGTTTCCACTAGTTCTGGCTCTTGTTTGGCTTTATCTCTCAAGTATGTCTACAGAATGAAGAGAGGAGAGGAGAGGAGAGGAGAGGAGAGGAGAGGAGAGGAGAGGAGAGGAGCTTCCACCACCAATAACCTCTTGTGTTTTACCCATTAAATCCCAGTATCCACTCATCTTAGTTTTCTAGCTCATCTCCTGTACTGTTTCATGTAAGTTGAATTCCTTTAAAAATGATCAGATACAAAATTTACAAAAGTTGTGAAGTACTTGATTGTGTGCAAATAATTTGCAATAAAATTCACACCCAGTCCAAAGAAAACCTGCTATGAAGCATTGCATATCAGTGGTCAAATTGAAAGTTGCCAGATATGGCTGGTGTTTTGACAGGACGGGATGCAGTTGTGATGTCTACATAAACATGGCGTTGCATGAATCTTGTGAGCTTTTGGAGATCTGTTAATTTAGGACTTAATTTTGACTTGAAATTTCACTACGTATTAGACTCATTTTGGCTACAGTAACATGTCTGAAACTAAGAGGACCTAGCTTTGAAATTATCCCAGGAAGGGTTTATGACTTTGTTACATCAATGAGAAAGGACAAGGAAAGAGCTGATTTCCTACTATTTTCAGCTGGTTTTTTGGAGACAGTTTACTGAAGACTTTGCTCACAGAACAGCAGCATAACAGTTTATGCAATGTGCCTTGGACATGAGAAAGATACAGGCATTTTAAAATGGCTGGAAAATTGGGAAGTCAAACTAAACATGAAAGTAAAAATCGTTCACAGTTTATCACTCCTATACATTTTCTGTGTCTACTAACAGACAACACATAGTTAGAGAACAGGCAAATTGGTAGGTCATTGTTATTTCAGTGTACCTTGCAAACAGAAACTAATCAATGTAAAAGAGGGGGAAAAAAGTCTACAGCATGTCACCTAAGGAAATGCTGCTATCAGTAAATTAAAAATGTATGTCTTGAGCTGCACAGCATCTGCCTGCCTGAAGCTCTGCCTGTAAATAATGGGGAAGACCAGAGAACTGAAACAATGTATCCCAGATGGGTCATGAAAAGAATGTTAGTATTAATTACACAATTCTAAAAAAATTACAGTCCCCAGAAATCTGAGAGCAAGTCTCCGTTCTTAGAAGACTTGTCCTAGATTACATAATTTAATTTCCTACTGCTCAACAGTTATGAGTTTCCGCTTGGTGATAACAGTTATATGTAGGAGTATGAAAATAATTATTATTCAACAGTGGATCAGTGTTTATTTCACTTCTATCTTTTACAGCTAGCAACAGGAATAAATAGACTGAGTAAATTGAAAATTGAACTTTGACAAAATGGAACTTTTTCTCAAGTTTAAAAAACATTGTTCAATTTTTGCTTTTTTTTTTTTATCTTCTGGGCCTTTCTGTTTTCTGATTCTATTCAAAACAAGAAGTGTTGGAAATAAAAGGAGGCAGTATGTAGGTCCACTCGAAAGTGTGCTGTTTAGTACTTAGTGTTTGGTCACTTGACCAAAAAGAACTTTTAAACACCTGTAGACTTGCCTATATTTGGATGTATGTATGAAATACTTGAATAAATGACTAGTTATTTTTGTGGCATAGTTATTTTCCATACTGTCATTTGACATTTTAAGTTACTTTGGGGGTTTCTTTCTCATGGTATGAGTAAGATTTTTCAAATATGTTTAATTCTCCCTGGAGGAAGTGTTTGATCCTACTACATACTCAGACTTTGGTGGTAATTCTGCTGTTTACTCATGTACCATTTCCCATGACGAGACCCTGAATTGCTAAAAAAACAAACACAATAATTTTGCCTGAAACAGCAGTTGTGGAGCTCAAATCCTATTTTCTCTTGTCATGAGCAGCTTTTTGTTTTGCTTGTTATTTATCACACTGTTCTAGATGTCTGAACGTATGTTGTCTATTTGGGAACAATCTCTCTTTGAGAACATTCTGTAAGTAAGGATGGCTTTAGCCAGAAGTGAACTAGAACAGGACTTGCTGAAGATAGACAGACAAAGATGGAAGTGTTTGATATCTCAGATCATGTGGAAAAGTTACCAAGCAGCATGGCTCTGAGTGAGTCCTGGTTTGTGAAGCCTGACCCATCTGTCTGTAATCACTGCTGCCTCCCTCAATAGAACATTTCATGCTGCAGAGAAAGAGACTTGTGTGATCAGCAGCAAACGGCTGTCATGAAAATTACAATGTCTACTCTGGCCCATTTCCTTTTAACTCGGCAGCAGCTTTGGAATACCCTGTATAGTATTTTCTGGCAGGCAGATGAAGTTTAAGAAAAAGAAGATTTCTATCTCTTCCCTCCTTCTCTTTGCTCCTTTCTTTCACCAGTCCTTACTCATTCTTTCTAAAATATTCCCTTGGTGTCCTTAGACTGCTGGAGAGACTGATAAATGCTAATCATAACATAATAATAATAATACATACATACCTGGATCTGACTCATTTTACATTTAAACATTGCCAGGTGCAGTTAACTCATGCATTGATCCCCTTTATAGTTTCCAAATGTCAGTTAGTTTGGTTAATTAACAGGCATTACAGGTCTATGAAAACTGTATTCTAGTCTACTGAGTTTCTTACAAATGCCATTCATCATGTTTCTGACTGGAGAATAAAACAGTTAGCTGGTGAGATCCTGCTCTTGATATTACGTGGCTCTCCCTTCTTTGTCAGCTATGCTTTGTGTGGTAAGTGGGTCTGTTTTCCCAAGACTTACTTTCAGTATACCAGAATATCATAGGAAACAACAAAATAGTCCATTACTTCTTTATATTTGCAGCAACTGGTGATTTTCCCAGTGCTAGAGAGAATCAGCAAGTAAAAACTGATATTCATGAAAGCCCTAATCAGTCACACTCAGCTCAGTCAAAAATGTATTGCATTTTCATTGAAAAATATTTCAGACTTTCACGGGTTACTTACAGCCTAGAGTCAGTCTGTCATATATAACAGAACTGTTCACTCAAAAAACAGCTAAAGAAGGTAATAGCATAAATGAAATAAAGTGTCATTCTCAACTGCAATCATCAGCAGAGAAAATATAAAAATTGCTATCATTCGTCACAATTTACCTTCCTAAGCAATAAAACAAGAGGAAAGGGTTAAACGAATTCTGCTTTTGATTTGGATACACCCTGGAGTTTTCATGTGCAGCAGAAAACAAAGTTTCTGTTTTTCCATTCCTACAAATGGAAGCTGAAATGAGATGCACCAAAAGCCTGAAATTCCCAGGGAATGGTGAGCAAATCAGAGAAACCACCACTCTCCCTCAGTTTTCAGTTCCAAATATCTGACATATTATGTACTTTTTCTTTCCTGACACTTCATATAACTTGAAGTCTAGCTGAAAATGTTACTCATGTGGGTGGAGATAAAAACAGGCTATTGTGTAAAGGTTGGAGTTGCCATTTGCACTACACAGTTAAGGAAAAGGACAACCATTTGTCAGGTGGGTACGTAGCATTGTCTCCCCTGGGGTCACAAAGCATTCTGCAACCAGTGATGAATTCTGCACAGGTCTTTGGACGAGGCAGAGATCCAAGTTACGGTGTGATTAGTGCACCAAAGTGCTGGTTCAGCCCTCAGCTCTCAGAGAGCCCTATCACTCAATACTTGGAAGTGATGCAAAGGAGTATCTTGTAGTTATAGCAGTACTGTGTCCTGCATTAGCACTGAGTGATGAAGGACCTTGTTTCCCTGCTATATTACTTAACCTAATCGGAACTATGCTCTCAGCTGTCTCATTACTTAATAATACCTAGAAATTTGGTACCTTCATCTTCAAACCCTGAGTAGTTAATTATTACTTATATACTCAATATCCATTTTTTAAATTAAAGATCCATCTACACTGCACACTTAAAGTGCTTAATTTCTTTTTTAAGCAATAGATTTTCAAAAAAGGCAGATAGCTTGAGATTTTTGTGCAGATACCACTCCTAGACAGCATACATAAACCAGCTCTGCCCTAGAATAGCCTATACCATGGCTGCTGGCCTTGATGTATGAAAGGGGACAGATGACTCATCCATCAGTTCAGTGTGAGCAAAATACAAGACAATTTCATTAAGCAGAATTATAGACCTCATTGCTGGGAAAACTCTAAGGTGTAAGCTGTTGTTTTGGTTTGGTTTTTAACCATATAGGTATAATGTCTGAAAATCAGAATATAGCAGGTTGTATACCTTATACCAGCTCCTAAACCAGTTGGTCAAAATAGCTACCAAAGTAGTTATTCTGTATATACCACACCTGCAGTTGGACTAATGTTTTAGCCAGGCTAGTGTAAGCAGCTTTACATTCTAGTCTGATTCAGGATTTCACCCAGAGATGTGTATTTTTTAAATAAAACAGAAACCGATGCTCATATAATCATACTACTCATATAATAATGTTCTTACAATGGGGCTAGAATCTATGTCATGTCATAGAGTTAAATGTGTTCTGTTCAAGCAATAAGACTACAAATTAAGAAGCTGATATTATTAAATCATCTATCTGCTTTTCTTTCAGAAAAACATTGCAATGGATTCTTTGCATAGATATCATTTAGTACCAGGCAGCAAGAAAAATCAGTAACAACATTTATTCTAATTTCATACCATGTCCTCAAACAATGCTGATGCTCCTTACTCGTTGCTTTTCTGCTAGCTGAATAGCCTTCTTCCACAGTGAGAATTGAGACAGCATAAAAAACAGGTCAGAAAGTTCACTAGATAGCTCTCCTTTTTTGAAACCTCTTGCCTTTATCTGTTGTGTCTTCAAAAGAGAACTGCTGAAGAGGATGATGATGAAACCACCTGGTTGAAGGAACTACATGATTCAAGTCTCCTCCCAGTAAGGAGCAGCTAAAAAAAACCCTATAGTGTTTGCTATCTGCATTCAACTGCAAATATTGGCCAGTAAAAGTGTCCTTCCACCTCACAATCTTCCACATGAGGATGCACAAGAACATCATCCACCAAGCAGACAGGTTTGTAAAAGGCTTGACCACCCAGCAGATACCACAACAGCTGCCATGGCAATATTTTCCAGTTAGATGAACAGAATTTATTTCCTGAACAAGTCATTTAGAAATAGAGCTTTTTAAATCCTTATGACAGTTTAAGTTTGAATGTGGGTTCAAGCACTGAGTAAGTGCTTAGATTTTTGAATCATTGTGAGATTTGATAGATCAACCAGATTTACCCACTGCGTGTGAGTGAATCCGATTGAAAGCATCATAGAATCATAGAATGCATTGACAGGACACTTTAAACTAGATCAGGTTACTCAGAGACTCATCCAACCTGGCCTTGAACACTTCCAGGGGAGGGGCATCCACAACTTCCATGGGCAAGCTGTTCCAATGCCTCATCACCCTCACAGTAAAGAATTTTTTCCTAGTATCTAATCTAAACCTACTGTCTTTGAATTTGAACCCATTACTCCTTGTCCGCCACTACATGTTTTTGTAATGAGTGTTGCCTCATCTTTCCTCTAAGTTCCCTTCAGGTACAAAATTAGATCACTCCAAAGCCTTCTCTTTTCCAGGCTGAACAAACCCACTTCTCTCAAACTTTCCTCATAAGAGAGTCTGATCAACTTGATGGCCCTCCTCTGGACTTGCTCCAACAGGTCATTTTCCCTCCTGTGTTGAGAATCCCCAAGCTGGATGCAGCACTGCAGGTGGGGTCTCACCAGAGACCTCATCAGCCAGCACCTGGAAAGGGAACTTCTTAAGGTGCAGATTATGACCTGTGACAGGTGGAAAGAAACAATAATGCTTAAAGCTCTCATTTTTCACTATGTCTATCAGTCTGCCTCTTAGGACATTCTCCACTTGAACAGCAATGAAATGTTTCATAGTTGCCTGTAGGGCTAGGAGGGAAAGTCCTTTGCATTTAGATGTAGTAAACCAATAGCAAGACATGAGCAGCTAGGCAGGAAAACATCATATTTTCTTTAAATAGCTGTAAATTCTTTAGACACTGAGTTTTTTATATCTTACAGAATTTGCAAGCAGAAACAGATTTTTCTTAAATAACACTGTATGACTCCTGGCAACTCCCAATAGTTTTAAAACTTGTTAGATAATTAGCAAGCAGCAGTATTAGAAACAAGGATGAATCTCAAATAAACTGTTCTTTGCCTTTGTACCAGCATTGGCTGATTGGTCAGTGCAGCTCATAACACTGCATGGTGTTATAAACGTGTGCAAATATTGGCCAGAAAGGCTTTTTATATTTCTTTTTGAGAAATGGAGAAAAAATGAGTCTGCACGTGGTTTTACTGCAGTATAGAAGATACACTCATCTGACACTGATGGATGGCGTCTCTAGATAAAGTTCCAAAGCAAAATGGCACTAAGGTTGTTAAAATGCTTCCCACAATTCATGCTAACAATGAATGATGGTTTTTCTGTCTTCTTTCTTGCCATGCGTGAAATGAGTCTCTACCTCAGTGACTCCAGCTGCTCATCTGTGACCATTTCTGTTGCTTTCCATGATGGAGGCTATAAAGAGTCATGCTGTGGCAGCTTCTCCACAATATAGCTACTGCATCAAGCAAAAGCACAAGATTGCCTGTTTGGATGTGCAGCTGTAGCTTTCCAGCTTCTTTTCAAAATCAGCAGGCTGAGGATGCTGTCCTATCTATTATCCCTCTTACAAGCTTTGGAAAAATTCATTGAGGTTTGTTTTTCATGTTTTGTACTACTTTGCAATGGATGTTGCAGCAATTAGAAAGGTTTTCATGCATGAAAGCCATACCCTTTTCCCTCTGGTAGCAAATTCCATTTTAAATAATGTTTTGTTTTATTTCAGCTACAAAATTGTAATGCTACCAAACATTGCACTTACAGGCTTAAGTTCTAGTCAAAAAAAAATTTACCTTTTTGACCATTTCTTTCTGTCAAGCTGTTAGTCATGTACCTTGTTTTGGCGCAGTATGTAATGAACTGCCAGCCCTAGTAGACAGATATCACAGCAAGCTGTTGACAGACCAGAGCAGTCTAGCAAAACAATACCTGTGGCCCATATACATTTATATTTTCTATCTTGTGTAAGCCTACTAGTGTATTTGCAAATCCTAGTTCAGAACAGAAACAGTTTTGAGATCTGTAAACTAAATAATGCGATTTTAATGCATTTAACTTGTCCGAAATTTTTTTAACTTTTAATAAAGGAGCTGTTTTTCATCTTCATTATCACCATAATTTTGCAATTGGACAGCTGGTGATGAATTGGCCCAATGTAGCCAAATATATGCTTCCATGTTTGTAAAGTTTTAAGTAAAACATACTTCACCTAAGACACTCAAGTGCAGTGAGAACCCTCAAATATTTGGTTGCAGAGTAATTTATTTGTACACAAAATTAAGAGTCAATGACCAAGTCTGATGCTAGGAATTAAGCACATAGGCAATTTATTTCATCTTTATGTGTTCTACAAACTTTGTATTTACTGTGTTGAAGGCATGCAAAGATTCAGGGGCAATGAACTAGCAGGCAGCCTGTTGTACTGTGTCAAAGAAAAGTGAATAGCCCCAAATTTTCTTGATAGTCCTAGTTTTAAGAATACTTCAGAACATGTTTTCTCCTTATTTTCCTGCTGAGTTACCAAGTTGAGCTTCACAGATGGCAAAGGACAAGAGTTATTGCTACTAATTAATGATTAAGACTAATCAGTTCATCTTTTTAATCTCTGCTGTAAGAGGCCAATTCAGGGAAAAAAAAATCCTACTCTTAGAATAAGTAGAAAAGAATTCTGCAGTAGCATCCTAAGATTTTACTGATAGGCTGCTTGTGTAACATGACTCTTTTTCAAGTTAGTTTGAAGTAAGATGAAGGCTGAGGACCTTACTGAGCAGTCCCACAAAGGGACATTATGTAGGAGTCCCAGAGCAGTACATAGGCTCAGACTCAGTGCTCGTCTGGTATTCCAAGTCATTTGCCAGACAGATAATTAAAAGTAAGAGTCTGGAAAGCATATATGGCATTTCCTACTAATACTGTTTCATTTTATGACTATTTTCAGCTCTGAGAATTTCCTGAGGCCAATATGATTTAGGAATCCCACTTAATACAACCAGGAAGCCTTTTCTTCCGTTTGGCATTTGCATTCATTCTTTCAAAAAGAAAGCTAATCTATTTTTAGATTTAAAGAGAGAGGATGAAACAAGGTGGCAGAACATGATTATTTGCACTCTCTCATGTCTTGAATACCTGATTCAGTCTCCTGTCTACCTCTTTTCCCTAATGAGCAAGTCCCAGGCTACAAGATTTTCTAGGATACCTCAATGCTGTAACAGTGGGATCACTGTGGAGAAGAGAAGAGAAGAGAAGAGAAGAGAAGAGAAGAGAAGAGAAGAGAAGAGAAGAGAAGAGAAGAGAAGAGAAGAGAAGAGAAGAGAAGAGAAGAGAAGAGAAGAGAAGAGAAGAGAAGAGAAGAGAAGAGAAGAGAAGAGAAGAGAAGAGAAGAGAAAAATGGAAGTCAAGCATGATGCTGCTGAACACAGTAGTATTTAGTATGGCAAGCTGAGAATCAGCAAGCCTGTGTTCTACTCCTGCTCCAACAACTTATTCTCGCTATCTCGTGACTGTCTGTTTCAAAGTACATCTCACACCGCTGCCTCCTGCAGACACACTTTGTAAGAAAGCAGCATCTGCCTATGTGCAGTTTGTGTGGGAGCTGATCCACAGGGATTGCTCATGGAACACCTACCGCATGAAGCCATGCAGCTGGGACAGGCAAAGGAACCCTTATTTTATGGATGCCATAGGACACAGGTAGGAAGTAACTGTCAGGTGCTGTCAATCCTGACCTGCTGATGCACGTGGCCAAGGCAGACTATTAGTCAAATTTTCATTAAGGAAAGGCTCTTGGTGCCTTTGAGGCAAGGTGGCACCAAGAGAGATTTGGAGAATCTTAGTTTTGGAGCTTGATGTCTAAGTCCTTCCTCAGAGACCTATGAGTTTTTTGAATCTATACCTAAAGTCTTGTTTCACTTTAGTACTACATATTCTGTTTATACATATTCACTTCAGTAACGCCACTCCTTCTTTGCTTTGCCCTTTCCCATGGAGGGACAAGACCAGCATCTCAAGAACACTGACCTCATTTATGGATCCTTTACAAGGATCAAGACTCATCAGGGCAAGAACATTTTTTAGGCCATGCAGTGCACTGGAAGGTTAGACAGATGTCCAGTACATGCTGGTCAGACTGCCAGCATAAAAGCCTGCAAGTTTTTTTTCTTCAGTTATTGATTCAGTCTCAAAAAAGTGATACCTTTAACCACAGTTTAATTGGTAAGCTTCCCAATGTTGAGTGTATTGAGAAGTCAAGGCATCCCATATTGACACTTTTGAAAATGAGACAGCCAAGTCTTTTTTAACTCCAAACTTGTATATCACTTTCAGTGGTTTAGATAGTTAAAAATCTGTTTACTGATCATATCAAGTATATGTCAAATATGTATTTCAAGTCCAACAGAAGCAAATTCTAAAATGTCCTGAACAGTCTAGTAATAGACTTGTCTGACCTCAGTGCTTTACATCTGATTTCTACAAGAATATGTGAACAAAAAAAACCCAGTATCGTAAGTACTGGCCAAATCCAGGTTCCAGTTAAAAGCTCGCAGACATGACCATCTCCCTTTTTAAATCAGTATGTCTGTTCAGATGTGAGCTCTGGAAACCACTTGTGATAACTGTGACCTGATCAACAGCATCCGCTGAATCACTGTCCCATGCAGTGTGGTCACAGATCAAAGCCCTTCTGAAGGTACAAAGCAAGTGATGAAGCAATGCTACGCCCATTCCAGTAGTGATCCAGTTTTCCTTCTAACTCTGAGCTTTCTGTAACAAGCAAAATCCTGCTTTTCATAATCACTTGATCGTCCATGTCATTACAATTTTTCCTGTTCTCCAGTGGATTTCATGCAACACTGTTCAATAATTAGTTTTCCAGACTTGCTAACACTAGGAAAATACACTGGAAGTTTCTACCTCAGATACCTGCAGCTCACTGGGATTTATCTCTATCCATATAGGGGACATTACTACATCAAATGCTCTATACAAGCAATCCAGACCATTGTTTTCTTTTGTAAGCTATGTCCTTTTGGGAGTCACAGAGTGGTGTGTTTGGAGAAGAATATGAAGGCAGAGTTCAGGACAGTTTTTACAATCTTTGTCCAGTCCTAGAAGAGGACTTTGAATTCAAATAGTCCAATGATTTCTGGAGTGTCAGGACTGATCATCAGCTGATCAGTGAGAAAGAGACTTCTCAAGTCTTCAAGTCTTATCATGACTTCTCCAGTGAAAGTGCAGGCCTCTCTTTCTCGTCTCTCCAGATTTTTGGGAACTGTAGTGATATATGCTCCAGAGGCTGCAATGGTATACAGCATGCCACCCACCCTAGAAACCTTTGCTTGTACTACTACACAAGAACCTTTCCTGAACATCACTTTGCAGCCTCTGAATTCTTTGGAAGATGGTTGGTTTTGCTGCTGTATTTCACTTTAATTTTTTTGTGGTACTAGCTAGCCCTATCGGTTTGTAAGCTCTGCATGTCCTGCTGTGTATTCACTTTTCCAGGTCACCTACAACTAAAGAAAGATGAAAGTGCTCTTAACCACCCCAAAAGCTCTCCTCTTAATAAACTTCCATGTGATTCTTTATTCTTTCCCACCTTTCTCTCTAAACATTCGTAAGGTCATTCTTCATCAGACTGAATAATGACTTGCACTTCACAACCTTAAATGTAAGCTCTACCTGAGAAACTGTGCTTGGAAATATTGTAAAGACGGAGTACGTTATGTCTGACTCTTCACCCATATCCTCTCTGACACAATGCTCACAAAGGCATTCATCAGGTTTGTTAACCAGGCCTGCCCTTTTGCAATAGACGTCAGCAAGCCCTGCCTGAGAATGAGTTCTGTGGCTAATTTAGCAGAACTTGACCTTTCAGAGGAAGCTGGAAGGCCAGTGGAGTGTGTAAGTATGGAAATGGAGGAAAAATACTCATGCTGAAACAGTGGAAAATGAGGAGAGACCTGTGTAAAACCTTTGGCTGAACTCCATTACATTGCACATTGGGATGGAAAACCAGTTTGGTATAAAATGATCATTGCACTACCTAGTAATATATTAGACAACCCAAGGATTCTTGCTCTATGTGACCCAGAAACCATCATAGGAATGGCTCAGTCAGAAAAATTGGTTGTGAAGATAATTATATTCATTTCAAGGAAAAAAAGAACTATTTCTCTAGTACTTTTTACAGAAAGACACAGGAAATATTCATATCCATTTGCATTTAAACAAAATTGTAATATTAGAAAATAAAATTTCTGGTAGTGTACTGAAATAAAACCACAATTACTTCAGATATGCAGAGAAGGGCTTATGCTTCTGACATAATTAGCAAGTCATGTCCCCAGCTTCAGAGCTGCTGTCACTGTCAGTTTTCGAGTCTCAGCAGGAGAAAATTTATACCAAGGAGGTGCATGAACAGGGAGACTGGGAGCTCTGGCTCCCTCCTGCTTTTCAGGATTTTCAGTAATGTGTGTTTCTCAGAAATAAAATGTTCCCAGCTGTCTGACGCCTGTATGTCCAGCACTGTGGGAGGCTACCCCCAGGCCCGGGTTGGGTGCTAGTGGAGGCTGGGTGACATACGTGACGGTCTCTGCCTTCCACCGATGACCACCACTGACCTCCCTCCCAGCTTCCCCACCCCGAGTCGCTGTTATGTCAACACCCATCACCACCCCACCCACCGCTCCCTCACCCCGCCGGGATGTGGTTGCTATGTCAACAGTCTCTCTGTGGCATCCACCCCAAGAAGGAAAAGGCTGGAGGGGTTGCCATGGAAACCGTGCTGCCCTGAAGCATCGCTAGATGTGGTCTCTTCCCCACCTTTCTTCTCCCGGAATGTTCTGCCATGAAGCTGAGGCAACCCCTGGACATGTCCTGCTCTGTCCCACATTCCATTCCCAGGGCTGGGTCAGCCCCAGGTGCCACAGCTGCTCCCACTCACCTGGCAGCAGCTTCACCAGCTGGGGATGACCTGATGGGAGACCTTTCACTGTCACAGCGCTGGAGCAGCTCTCCTCTGGGGACACAGTCCCTGGACAGAGTAATGTGAAGGACTCAGCTTCTCAGGGAACAGTGGAAATGAGAGGTCACGGATTGAGTGGGTGAGGGAAGTGCTCAGTACTTGACTGCGGGAAGATGTAGCCAGGGACACACATCTACTAGATATACATTCTCAGACCAGGCTTGTATCATATAGCAAAAACAACCAAAACCACCTTTTCATCTAGAAATACTTCCTGCATTACATCACTCTCTTAAAATTAAAAAAATTCCAGAAGGTGTGATTTTTTTTCAGATAGATTTGTTGCAGGAAGAAAGTGTCTGAACCTATTCTGTAGAAAGGCTGTAGTAAGAAACTGTGTAAAAAAATATTCACAAATCCAAATATTTCCACAGAACATTAAAATACATGAGTGCTTTTAGCATAGATATTTAAACAGACAAAATTAAAGGTCTCGACTGCACAACACAATGAGGCCCAGTTAATGAATCCCTGCTTATCCGTAGAATATCTGAGCAAAGTGATTTACTTTAAAGGATCTCTCTTCTATCAGAGGGAGCCTCTAGGGATTTGAGGAACTAGTATATTAGAGGAGTTTGCAGATATAGTCTGAAGAATCAGAATGCTGATACTGCAGTAAAAAAATACCCCCCAGTTTCAGGGTCACAGGACATTCACACTCAGTATTTGGCTTCTTGCATGCACATTTTAGTTAGGAAGTGATATAGTAAATAATAAATAAGAAGTGCTTGCATACAAGAATTTATCAGTGCTTAGAATACAGGATCGTCAAGAGTTCATGTGCGTACTCTGAGATTAAAAATACTGACTTTGACACTAACGCTGAGAAATATATAAAGAATTAATCTCATACGAGTTCCTGCTGCTGAGTCATCAAAGGGGCAGAGACGGACTGTCCTCAGGGAGGGGCACTCTCCTCTTAACTGTTGTTAAGCATCTATTGCTGCATATCTCAGAAAAAGATGTAACTGGAGATGACCTCACATAATCAAGGGGGTAACTTAGAAAAATGGCCAGATCAAGAGATTTTGTGTTGTACCTGCTAATAAAGACATCTTTCTATCTTACTAAATCTTTGAAAGAAGAACTCTTGTTGTTCTCTAACTAGTATTACAGTTCAATTAATTGTCTGGAACATGCTTACAGAAAACTAGAAATCATCCTCTAATGTCATTCTAAAGGCCATTATTTCATTTGTAATTAGATGGATTTCAATCATATTTCTCATTAGGACTGAGCAGTTTCAAATCCATTTCAAAGCTAACCTTTGTGTTTTGCTCTCCTCTGTGCTCACCATGTGGCATACAAAATTGGCTCATAGTATGACATAAAAGATATGCAAACCATCAATCTTTTTCACTAGACTTAGAACTTTATCTCTGAGAAAATGGGAATTTGTGTAGAAACCTCAAATCATTATATTCTCTGTATTGTTGAATATATATCTTTGATCCAGTAGGTGTTTAATGTAAGAATATACAGTTATTTCTGGAAATCACTCACCTAGACCTGCCTAGGAAGAAGCTTCTCAATTCCACACATATTTTCCTCATCCACTCTGAAAACTTGCCTTTCCTTTTGGACTTTGCAATGCCTGTAGCAGAGAGTTCTTCATTGTAATTATGTGCTGTATGAAAAACTGTTTGGTTTGTTTTCACCTAGTAATCTAATTTTTCCCCTTTCTCCCACAGTAAAATATTGTCAATAAAAATATCCTTACCACCTTTTAAACCAGTCATTTTTTTACAGGTTTTAATTAAGGAATTCTGTGGTAGACTTGGATGCATGTAATTTTCTGAAGTTATAAGATGGATATGCCTCCTTTCAAGAAAATACTTTCTTCTGGCAAAACACCTCATGGAAATAGCACTGGTCCTAGCATTAACTCTGCTAGGAATACAAGAAGCTTTGCAATCAAAGTACATTGATTCCAGCCATGGGCCTTTCCTGAAGAACTTCCAACCTGAAACCGGGAATAGAAAAAGCAATATGGCAGAGACACTAATTAAGGTGCATATGTTTTCAAATGGGCCTCTTTACTTAGCTGATTCAAATTTCTTATCTTAGTGTTACTGATGTAGTAGAAGACAGCTTTTAGAAGGGAATGAGGCTAGTGGGGTGAAATGGGGTACTCTGTGTAGTGAAATAGCACAGAACAGTGCAACTGAAGTTGGAGAAGAACCCAAACATGCCTCAGTTAATACTTACTAATTCAAACCTACTTAGAAAAAGTGAGTTTGTTAAAAATTTTATCAGAGTAAGGAATAAAGGACAAACTCTTCCATGAGCAGCTTGAAAGAAAGCAAACTACTTGAGTGCTATGTGATGTGATGTAAAGAACAAAAATGAACAGGAAATTCTTCTCTGAAGCTTCAACTTCTACAGAAACATTCATATTGACAGACTGTTAATTTAGGTACAACACAGAGGAAAAATTCATATCCAGAAGCAAGAGAATGTTAATCTATTGCCATTTATTAATGCAATATGAAATTACCTCATTTCAAAGTAATTTCAAAATGCAAAAAGAGTCATTATTAATATCAAATTCCCCATGATTTAAAACTGCATAAAAGTTTTAAAATAATATCCTGAAGCCATTCCAGGATAATTTGTTTGAAAAGCATAATTCTGGGTTCTAAGAACTTCAGAAAGAGTCTGGTTGCACACTTGTTGCTATCTATGTGAATATTAATGATTGAAAGGCTTGAATAGCATATACAGATCAATTATATATATGAGATAAATATTTTAGAACTTTTATCTTGATTTTTCTGAAGGCCTGTGTTTCTCTGACTAAGGCATTAGTGTGGCATATACTGTTTCAAATACAGATATTCTGCTCCTTCTACAAAATAGATAGAAAACAGACATTAATAAAAGAGACCTCTGACTAAGATTTCATTCCCCTGAAATTTTCATGTGGGAAAGCCGTCATTGCTGCCACCCTGCACCTAGTTTGACCTACTTTGCAGATTAAACAGAATGGAATTTGCAAGTATACATATTTACATGTAGGGGACGGTAGATAACATCGTAAACTCATTAGAATTTATATAATAGGAGTGGAAACATGACACATCCCTGTACAGGAGACCTGTATAGATCTCCAGCAAAGCCCCAGTTAACTCCTCTGTTACATTTCTTTTGTAATCCAGACATGGGAAGCACAACATACATATTTCTACTCAGCAAAGATTGGGTCATTTTGCAAAACAAAGCCCACAGTCAATATGGAGTGTGGAGCTGTTTTATACTAAAGGGACCAATGAGCCACTCTTGTGCAACAACAGCAAGTGGATAGCAATGGGCATGAGAGAGGATATTGAGAAATCCTAAATGAGAGCAGTTTGAACAACGGGAAGAATAATGCGTGGAGTTAAAGGGGACAGAGAGAGGGCTTATAGCCAGCAGATCTGCATCACCTACCTGAAATACTTTTGCCAAATTGTCAAAAAGGGCTTGACCAGCGCTGACTTTGTGCTTGACTCCCCTGACTGTGCCATTTTTGCTGAGGATGTTGACTCGCTTTGTACCAAACCCCTTCTCTTTAGTGGCTCTGACTAAAATGAGCAAGTCATCCTGCTCATTCTCATTTTCATCACACTCCGATCCTACGTGTCCATTCTGCTGCCCGTCCACTTCGCTCAGCCGGCTGGTTTGGTCAGTCTCTGAGCTACTGGCGTACTCGGAGTCCAGAGAGTCGGCAGCCTCCCCGTCGGCGTACACCTCCTTCAGCACCCGCCCGCTGTGCGAGGACGCGACGCGGAACCGAACCTTCCTCAGCAGCCTCTCGCTGTCCGCCTTCGCCTCGCTTTTAAACATTGCCTCTTCCATTGATATAAGCAGTTTGCATTGTTCCAGCGTGGTGCCCATTGCGTTTGCCAGTTTGTCACACTTCACAACAATATCAGCGCTGTTTTCTGTTGACAGGGATTCTCATATTAAACTAAAGAGGGTTCCCAAGAAGCCACTGCCGTTCTGCAGTTAATAATGGATGCATTTGTGCTATGGTTACCTTTAAACTAAAACCTGTAAAGTGATCTCATTAATTAAATATTAAAAAGACATTGTGTACTTTTTAGCACTAAGGAAGAAAGCAAGAAAGGGAGAAATTATATTCATTGATTAAAATTAAAATGGAAAGGGAAGGGAAAAGG
>VWPU01006470.1:0-10494 GCA_013398955.1 Callaeas wilsoni
TCCTGTTTCATCTTCCCCAACCCCCATGGAGCTGGAGGCAGCCCCGAGGTGCCCCGTGGGCGCTGGAGCCCCTGTGCTGCCAGCCTCTGGTGCCTGCTGTCCTCACTGCTGTCTCCCAACCCTGCAGATTCCTGACACTTGGCAGCTGCCATTGGATTCCTTTCCCAGGAGGATGAAGCTTTCCTGGAACAGAAGGGTGTGTAACCTCAGAGTGACACTTAAATTATCTCCATTTTTATATGTACAGCGTAGTACCTGAGCCTCTATTTATGCAATAAAAAAGCCTTTCTTAAAAAAAATAAACTTGGGTGCTGCTTCCTCAAAGGATTGGAGCTGCAGGGGAGGCACTTGGGAAAGATCAGCTGCAAGGAGGTGGCTGGGATAGAAGAGGAGGACACTCTGGAGGGAAAAATGGAGGAGAAAAATGCTCTGGGTCCTTCGTGGGAGGCTCCAAAATTCATGGAGAGGCAGAAGGAAGTGGGGAGGGCTCAGTGCAGCTCCTGCAGAGCAGCTGCTTCCTGCAAGGGTCACTCTGTGGGGCCTGCGTGGAATCCAGGTGGACAAACCCAGGAGAGGAGCTTTTCCAGGCACTTTGTGCATCCAGGACTTCCCTGGATCCATGGAAATCACGGCGTCACCTTTAGGGAAGTGTCACAGAAGGAGATTTATCCTGAGAACTCTCTTTGATTCCCTGTTTCCTGCTCAGCCTGGGGGGCAGCTGCTCCTGCCTGTGCAGTGACACCAAGTCCTGGAGGAGAAAACTTGGTCGTGGAATCCTGGAAAGGTTTGAGTTGGAAGAGACCTAAAATCACCTTGTTCCACCCCTGCCATGGGGACACCTTCCACTGTTCCAGGTGGCTCCAAGCCTTGTCCAACCTGGCCTTGGGCACTGCCGGGGATCCAGGGGCAGCCACAGCTGCTCTGGGAATTCCATCCCAGCCCCTCCCCACCCTCCCAGGGAACAATTCCTGCCCAAAATCCCATCTAACCCTGCCTCTTTCAGTTTTAAACCATTCCCTGTGTCCTGTCCCTCCATCCCTTGTCCCCAGTCCCTCTCCAGCTCTCCTGGAGCCCCTTTAGGCTCTGGAAGAGGCTCTGAATTCTCCCTGGAGCTTTTCCTTTTCCAGATTGGACATTCCCAGCTCTCCCAGCCTGGCTCCAGAGCAGATTTAGGTTAATCAACAGCGAAATTCAGCAGTTCAGCTCTAAAGGCTCAGGTGTGGCAGTGCCTCAGGTGCCTTTGCCTTCACATTCCCATTCCAAAGCACTTCCTAGACCCTCTTGGAAGTTAAGGAGAAGCAGAAATTTGCCACTGGAGTGGGGAGAGGAGGGTGGAGAGGCCTTGGAGAAGCCCTGGGACCGCAGCTGCCCTGGTTCCCCAGCCCTCACCCGAGGGGGAGCACAGGGGATGCTCAGGGAGCTCGGGCTCTGCTGGAATCACCCCCTGGAACTGCAGGGATGTTAAAATCTCACTTTTCCTGCTGTCTCCTTGGAGACCGGAGAACAAAAGCAGTGCAGAAACCCGTTCCCAGCACAGAGAAATATCCTGCTGTGCAACATCCTGGTGTATCCTAGAGAAATATCCCGGCTCCAGCAGCCTCGGGGCTGCCGGGCTCAGGAGTTGCCAGAATCCCAGGTAATCCAGCAGTTCCCCTGGGTTCCCAGCACTCACCTGTGCTGCCAGGGTGCCTGTGGTGTCAGTGAGAGCAGCCTGCTGCCCGCCTCCCCTAAAGGCTGTTTTCCTGAGGGAAAACCAGGAGTTTTGCTGGAGCCACTCCCCAAAACCTGCCCGGGGAATCGTCAGGTCTGCGCAGGGTCCCCAGCTCCAAAAGCCACCAGCGGCTTGGCTCTGTGCAGGCACTGGTTATTTTTGGGTATTAGCCCCAATCTGGAGCTTTTAGGCTCTCCAGAGTAGATTTTTCTAGAAAAATAATAACAATAATGAGGGGTTGGGGGTTTTTTTAAGTTTTTTCAAGTACTTCAATACAGTTGCTCCGTGAGCAGAACCCAAGGGACACAATCTCCATTTATAGCAGCTCAGTTTGCCACCAAAGCCACTGGGCACCTTTTAGCACCCAAAGCAGTCAAGTCTGGCTTAAAATCTCTGTGCCCTCCGTGCCAAAGATGTGCAAGATGGGAATTAATGCTCCTTTTTTGCCCCTGAATATGGGGGAAGGAGCTGTGAGGTGGCTCCTCCAAAATCCTGCCAATTATTTGGCCTCTGCAGCCAAATCAGAAAAATCTTTACAGATGTAAGACTTCAAATCTGGTCCCACCTGATTTTTTGAAGCCCAGAAGGGTTTGGGGTGGAAGGGAGTTTAAGGCTCATCCAGTGCCACCCCTGCCATGGCAGGGACACCTCCCACTGTCCCAGGCTGCTCCAAGCCCCAGTGTCCAACCTGGCCTTGGGCACTGCCAGGGATCCAGGGGCAGCCACAGCTGCTCTGGGCACCCTGTGCCAGGGCCTCCCTGCCCTCACAGCCAGGAATTTTCTCCCAATATCCCATCCATCCCTGCCTTCCTCCTGCTTGAGGCCAATCCTAAATTTCAGAGGAAATTCAGAGCTCAAATATCCCCAGAGCTTGGGATGGATGCTATCCCATAATTTCCAGGACAAGAATAGGTCTTGTCCAATCTTACCCCTTCCCAACCTGAACCAATCCCTGTTCCCTGGTATTCCGTGGGGAATGGAATACCAAAATCGCCTGGAACCCTGCGCTGCCACAGGTTCCAGGTGATTTTACCTTCGGGAGCCCCACGTGCCACAGCTCGACCAGGAAAACTCTGCTGACACTGGGGGGAGACAGCAGCTCAGCTTTGCTGCAATCGCTGCTTCAGGATCCAGCTGGGGACTCGAATTCTGAAAGAATCCCAAAATCCCCGAGGCTGGAGAAGCCCTCCCAGCCCATGGAGTCCCAGCTGTGCCCGATGCCCACCTTGTCCCCAGCCCAGAGCTCTGAGTGCCACCTCCAGGCCTCCCTTGGGCACAGAAAGGTTTTGGTGATTAAAAACACGTTTAGAGGAGGAAAAGAGAATTCGATCCAGTTTCATTTCTGAGGGAGAGCAGACAGCAAGGACAGAGAGCCTTGGAGAGCTCGGTGTGCCCCAGAATCAAGGTGGGAAGGGACCTTCGGGCTCGTCCAGTCCCACCATCACCCCAAACCGCATCCCCAAGTGCCACATGGGGATATGAGGGAGCAGCTTCAGCTCCAGGGGATCTGCACAGGAGCCTCTTGGAAATATTCCCATCCCAAAAAATGAGCCGGGTCACTGTGGTGCCCACAAGAATACAGGGTCTCTCCTCCTCCCCTGTTCCATAAAATTCCTCTCTTCCAAAGCAGTGTTCAGGTTGTACCTCCCTTGCACAGGTCTGTGTTTCTGATATTGTCATTGTCACCAGTGCCAAGTGTTGAGGACAGAAAATAAAAGGCTTAAAATTAAAAACTGGCTTTTAAATTTCCTGTGTTTGCACATTTAGGGTTCCTTTTACTCACATAAAGGCTGTGTGGGTTTAAATCCTTGTGGAGTGATCAGGAAAAGAGCTGCTGGGATTTTAAGGGAAAAAACCGAAACTCTCCCAGGTTCTGAGGTGACTCAGGTGGCTGCTGGAATGGGGAGCTCAGGGCTGTGGGGTTTCTGTGGTCCTTAAAGTGAAAAATAAACCTTCAACAGGACAGTTTTATCATTAGGCTTTGGCTGAGATGAACTCAGCTTAATTTTAGTACCCTGCAAGCTTTGAAAGCTTTTGGTCTGAGGCTTCTGCCAGAACCACCCAGCACCGGGGCTGGAGGGAGGCAGAGCTCCCTGAGCAGCATCCCGAGGGCCTCACATCCAAACAGGGATTCCGGCATTTCCTTCCCTGCCTTTCCTCTTGGGAATCTGCAATTCCACCTGCTTTTTCCTGCTCTGCAAATGTTCTGTGTGGGGGAGAATCCTTCGTAATTCCCTGGGATCCCAGCTCCAGTCTTGGCAGGGCTGCTTCCAAGGATGCAGTAAGTTGTTGCGTCCTCTAATTACAGCATATATGATACAGTTAATTAGTTAATATTTATGAACTATTATTAACCTCAGCCTTCAAGGCTAGTGGGAAGCTGATAGACCTCACATGAGGGAGTTGGAATGTCCTGGGTGGGAAGGGATCCACAGGATCATTGATCCAGCCCTGCCCTGCCCAGACCCCCCAACAATCCCAGCCTGGGCATCCCTGGCAGCGCTGTCCAAACGCTCCTGGAGCTCTGGCGGCCTCGGGGCCGTGCCCATTCCCTGGGGAGCCTGGGCAGTGCCCAGCACCCTCTGGGGGAAGAACCTTTCCCTGCTCTCCAGCCCCAGCCTGCCCTGGCCCAGCTCCAGCCGGGATCCTGTCCCTGTCCCCAGGAGCAGAGATCGGAGCTGTCCCTCTGAGGAGCTGTAGCCCCTGAGGAGTTTCCCCTCAGGCCCCTCCAGCTGCACATCCCAAAGGACCTCAGCTGCTCCTCCTGGGGCCCCTCCAGACCCTTCTCCACCCTTTGGACACTCTCCAAGATCTTTGGATCTTACATTGCAGCACCACATGGAAAACAACCCAATCTCCAACCCACGAGGGTGTGGGGAGAGCTCAGGTAAAATTTCCAAAACCTGAGTTGTTTTCCCCCTGGATTTGATCCAAGGGCCACTTTTTGGCTGTGAGTGACCAGAGACCAGGAGGTGGCACAACCCAAGTCACTCCCCAGTTTGGCTTTGGCTTTGAAGCTGGTTTGAGTTGGCTGCTGGTGCAATTCCAGCGTGTCTGGGCTCAGCTGGACCTTGCCTGGCTCACGTGTGGAGCAGTTTGGGATAATCCCGGCACCAGCTGATAACAGGAATTCCTGGCAGGTGCCACAAGTTATCCCATAGCAATGGGCCTTTTGTGTGCTCCTGCAGAGGGAAAGTTTGTGTGGGCACAGATGAGTGATTAGGCTTTTATCCGTGTGGATTTCCACATGGCAGCCGTTCCTGCTGGATCAGAGGAGGCTTTGGATCAGAGAGAGCTCCTGGAAGTGTCCGTGTGCACCAGCATCCCTGCAGGGCTGTTCCAGCCTGTCCCAAGGCTGGGATGTGGCTGTCACATGGAGGAGGATGGATGTGGCTGCTTCCTGTTGATCCCTAGGAGCACAGATGGGTGACTCTCCTTTTTGACTGATCCTTTTTTTCTTCCCTGGACTCCCTCCTGCTGCTTGGCTTTGCTCCCCCGTGCCTCAGCTTCCAATGGTGTGGCCCTTTTCCCAGTCTTCCAGCTCTTTTTATCTGCTCTGACTCATTTCTCTGGCCTAAACTCGGGCTCGTTCGCCAGCCTGGTGCTCCTCAGTGGTGTGAGGAGGCTCAGAGCCAAGCACCAGCAAACGGCAGCTCCCGACAGAGGAGTCTGAGACACAGAAATGAGTCTGGGCCTTGTGTTTGTGCTCTAAACCAGCTCTGCTATTTTGCTTTTCTCACACAGACCATCCTTAATGTTTTCCCTCTTCTTCCCCTGCCTCTTCCTCTCCCACCTGGGCCCTGCAGGAAGAAATCCCAAGGAATAAGTTCACAGGGACTGAGGGTGAGCTTTGAGTGATGGCTCCTGGCTTTCCATTCCTGGCCACCCTTCTCTTGCTTCTCAGTGGGCTCCACTTTTTCTGCTCATTCAGAAAAGCCCTCATCCCAGAATCCCAAATCATCCAGCTTGGGAGAGACCTCCAGGACCAGCCAGTCCCACCATAACCACCCCTAAATTATGTCCCCGAGTGCTTTTGGCCCTGGGTTGCAGAAAACTGTCAGGACTGAGGACTTGAAAATGGGGAAAGATGTTTTCAGCCACCCATTGCAGACCTGCTCCAAGAGCTGGAGGAAAAATAAATGTTTGTGGGGCTTTTCTTCCATGAAGATGAGGCTTGGAAAAGCATTTAGGAGTCCTTGGCCAATGAGACATGATGGAAATTCAGGAGATTTGGATTTCAGCTCGAGCAGAGGGACATCTGTGACAGCTTCTCCCCCAACATTTGCATCTGCCTCTTGTCCTTATGCAGAGATCCTTTAATTATTTTTTCCCCACATTTTAGAGAAAATCTCCACACACAACAGAGATTCCTGAGTGGGACCAGCGCTTTGCTTTGCTCTCCTGCAGTGGCCGAGTGCCCTGAGCCTCCCTCCGCGAGCTCCTGCTGACAAACCCAATGATGTAAGAGGGATTTCAGCCCTGCTGAGGAGCTGAGATGTTATTTCAAGGGCTCCTGACTAAGGTGCTGCTGTTGGGTAACATCCTCCCATTAACTTGAGTCAGATGCTCAAGGAATGGCTTGTCATCCCAAATTGCCAGCTGACTCACAGCTGCATGAGCCACAATATTTTCCTTCCCCACGAAGGGTTACAGGGTTTTGTGGAAAACATGGGCTGTAATTATCCTATGCAGCAGCCAAGGGGGAGTGGAGGAGAGGCGAGGACTCGTCTTGGAAGGGTTTCTGTAAAATCCCAAAGTTCCTTGGATTCCAGACTCAGCTCTTTTTCCTGCCCGCAGGTTTGCATGCTCATTAAAAGGGATGGGGAGAAAAGTTTTGCCAGGCCTCAACCTCCCAGAGGGAATGGGTTTCACAAAGCTTTTCCAGCCCTTTCCAGGAAAAGGAGATTGTTCTGTTTTTCCCTTTGTTTTCTGGGGAACCGGCAGCAAACGCTTCCTCTTTCCTAATGCCCGTTTCCATGAAATCCTTCCTGGGGGCTTGCCCTTGTCTTCCCAAAGAACACAAACCAGGAAGGACAATTCCTGTGACACAAATTGCTTCCTGGGTGCTAAAATGGGTGGAAAGCAGGTGATTGGAGTTGTCCAGCCTGGAGGAGGGAAGGTTCTGGGGAGATTTTAGAGCCTTCGCAGTGCCTAAAAGGGCTCCAGGAGAGCTGGAGAGGGACTGGGGACAAGGAATGGAGGGACAGGCCACAGGGAATGGCTTCCCACGGCCAGAGGGCAGGGAGGGAGGGGATATTGGGCAGGAATTGTTCCCGGGGAGGGTGGGGAGGGGCTGGGATGGAATTCCCAGAGCAGCTGTGGCTGCCCCTGGATCCCTGGCAGTGCCCAAGGCCAGGTTGGACACTGGGGCTTGGAGCAGCCTGGGACAGCAGGACGGGAGTGGAACATGATGAGTTCTAAGGTCATGATTCCATGACCCTGTGATCCCATTCCCGGTCCCACGGACTCTGCTGTGTCAGGGATGGCAGGACACACCTTTCCGTGGAACAAGGGTGCAAACACTGCCCGGAACCCGCCGCTGTTGAGCCCTGGAACCAGATCCCAGGGAGGCAGCAGAGCCGGGACTCTGAGCCCTTCAGGTGTGGGCTTGTTCTCCTTCCCGTGGCTCCGGAGCATGCCAGTGGAGTGCTGGGCTTCGTGCTGCTCTGACTGGAGCTGTCCCTTGTCCCCGGTCCCCGTGAGGTGTCAGCAGGGCAGGTCAGCAGTCACTGGGCCATGGGGTGTGCAGCAGCTGTGTCTCAAGAAAAGCCCAGTGCTGTGCAATCGCTGCCTTTCCCCGGGGCAGAGAGGCACCAGAACTATTCTTTTCCTCATTCTGATTTCACAGCACTCCAAATCCATCGGCACGACCTGGGAGGAGCAGCTTGGGGGACGCGGGGGGGACCTCATTGCTCCCCACACCTCCCTGACAGGAGGGGCAGTGAGGGGGGGTCGGGCTCTGCTGCCGTGGCCCAAGGGAAAGGAGGAGAGGGAACGGCCTCAAATTGCACCAGGGGAGGGGCAGAGTGGAGATTGGGAAAGAAAATTCCCTGTATTGGAATGAGTTTCCCAGGGAGGTTTGGAGTCACTGTCTGTGGGAATGTTCAGGAGGAGTCTGGATGTGGCCCTTGGGGACAGGGTTTGGGGTGATGCTGGGACTGGCTGACCATGAAAGACTCTTCCCACCTTGGTGATTCTGGGATTCTGTGACTCTGGGATTTTTCTTCAGCCACAAAGGACCATCCCAGGTGTCCCTGTGCACCAGGAATTAAGGACAGCACATCCTGATGTGGTCTCTGACCTTCAGCCATGGAGTTATTGGAATATTTAGCAACAGGTTTTCACCAGATACCGGTATTTTGGGGACAGCCAGTCAGGGTCCCTCTGGAAAGCATCCAGCATTCCAGCAGATCCGCTGTTCCTGTGGCACCCAGATCAGGAGCAGTCTGGATGTGGCCCTTGGGGACAGGGTTTGGGGTGATGCTGGTGCTGCTGGGGTGGCACTGGAGGATCCTGAAGGGCTCTTCCAGCCCTGATTCTTCTGGGATATTTAGTGGAGTAATTCCTGCTTCAAGACAATGTGAAATGATGGTCAAGGTCAAGATACCAGGATAAAAAAATCATTCCTGCCCCTCTCCAGCCCCTCCCTTTCCCTCCCCTCCTCTTTCCTCCATTTCCCATTCCCTGCTGCCTCCCTCATGTAAAACACGAGCAGATGTTTTTGCCGAGGAATCTGAAGCTGAGAAAAGCCGGCTATTTTTCTTTTCCTATTCACATCTCAGCTCTGGAGAGTTAAATTTGTGGATTCTTCTGAAGGTGGATGAGACTCCCTTGCTTTAGATCTCTCTCTGCCACAGAAATTCCCATTTCAATGATTTCCACACACAGGAGAAACGCAGCACAGGTTTGTCTGTTTAGTGAATCATAACTTCCTTCTTTTATGTTTTATGGTCTTAATTCTCTCAGAAATCCACAAGAAACACAGACACCAGCACCACAATGGAAATTGAGAGCCACTTCCAAAAAAAAAAAAAGAAAAAAAGAAGAAAATGTTCAATGAACTTGGAAAAACTTCTGCTAAAAAATACCACTTTGCATCACTCAGCGTCCTTGGAACTCAGTTCCATGGGAGATCACTGAATTTCACTAATTAATGGCACGGGGAAGGAAAATCTGCCATGATGAGGCGCCAGATTTTATCCCGAGAGACTGAATTCATGCCTTAAAGCCTGAACCAACCACTAATTGCTGGGAACTTCCCTTTCAGGGAGATTTCTCCTGCCTGTCCCTGAGACGTTCCTTGCAGACTGGTGGAAGTGAAGTGCTTGGTGTTGGGAACCACTGAGCTGGCACCAGGTTTTAGGGGAAAATCGGAATTTCCCATTTTCACCAGGTTTTAATGTGTCTGCAGGGGGAAAGTCACTTGAAGTCTTCCAGGTTTATTCCATTTCCTGCTCAGGAGCAGATCCCCCCTTGGAGTCAAAGACAGGCTTGACCTATGAAATTCATTTTCCAGCCCTGTCTTCGTTGAAATTTGGGGAATTTACATCCAAGGCATGATCTCATGACTCCCATACCAGGAATTTGTCACAAGGGTGGTGAAACTGAATCTTTGACCCATTTTTGTGTAAATTGTCTGTCCCTGATCCAAGCAGAGCACAGATGCATCTGGTCATGGGGTACACCTGAAATCAGACATTTGGATTTCACATTCTCTCTTTTATTAGTGTTCTTTTAATATGTGCTTTTTTCCTTAATAAAAGATACCAGGAGCAGAACCCGACATGGATAATCCTGCTGGAATTATTGATCTTGCAAAGAGCACATTTAAAGACCTGATGATGGCCTGAGGTTCCCCAAAAAACGCATTCACGGACCTCACTATTAAAGAACGGGATTTAAAGTGTGGAAAGAAAAGCCTGGAGGGAATTATTCCCTATTTCTTTTGGGACTCTTGCCACCCACTGGAAGTGCAAATCCTCATCTCTGTTCCCTGATTTGAAGGTGTTGTTTCATGGAATCACAGGATGGGTCAGCCAGGACATCTGGTGCCACCTCCGTGCTCCAGCAGGGCCATCCCAGAGCACAGGAGTGTGGAGATTCTGGAATATCCCCGGGGAGGAGACTCCAGCCCCTCTCTGGGCTCTGCTCCAGCAGAAGTTGTGCCTCCTGTGCAGGGGAATTGCTGGGCTCAGCCCCTGCCCGTTCCTCTGGTGCCGCTGCTGGGCCCCGGAGCAGAGCCGGGCCCTGCTCTGCCCCTCCCTGCACACGGGGACACAGAGGGACACACGGGGACACCCAGGGACACCCGGGGACACCCAGGGGCACACGGGGACACCCAGGGACACCCAGGGACACCCAGGGGCACACAGGGACACCCAGGGACACCCAGGGCTGAGGGCCTCTCTTCGCTGGGGCTCCTCTCCAGGCTGAGCAGCCCCAGCTCCCTCAGCCTCTCCTGGGCACGGAGATGCTCCAGGCCCTTCCTCATCCCTGCTGGATCTGCTCCGGGAGCTCCCTGTCCCTCCTGTCCTGAGGATCCAGAGCTGGACATCCCAGAGGTGCCTCCAGGGCTGGGCAAAGGGGCAGGATCCCTCCCTGACCTGGTTGTTTCCTTGTTTAATTATTTCATTTATTTATTTCATCTTGCACCAGTCAGAACGTGCCGTTCTTGAGGCAGACACGAAAAGGCCCTGTCGCTTTTGTCACTCTTGCTTTTAGCTCCCTCCTGATTGCGAGTGGGCACCCGGAGGAAACCGGTGAGGGAGGAGCAGTGGGAGCAG
>VWPU01006471.1:0-10967 GCA_013398955.1 Callaeas wilsoni
GGGGTCTGTGGGATCAATGGGATTCGTGGGATAGGGATCCATGGGATAATGGGATTTGTGGGATAATGGGATCCATGGGATAATGGGATAATGGGATCCATGGGATAATGGGATAATGGGATCCATGGGATAATGGGATCCGTGGAATGGAATGGGATAATGGGATCCGTGGGATCTGTGGGAGAATGGGATCCGTGGGATTTGTGGGATAATGGGACCTATGGGATCATGGGATCTACGGGATAATGGGATAATGGGATTGGGATGGGATGGAATGGGATCCATGGGATAATGGGATCTGTGGGATAATGGGATCCGTGGGATAATGGGACCCATGGGATGATGGGATCCATGGGATAATGGGATCCATGGAATGGAATGGGATAATGGGATTGGGATGGGATGGGATGGGATGGAATGGGATCCATGGGATAATGGGATCTGTGGGATAATGGGATCCATGGGATCTGTGGGATAATGGGATGGAATCCATGGGAGAATGGGATCCGTGGGATATTGGGATATACGGGATAATGGGATCTGTGGGATTGGGATTGGGATGGGATCCATGGAATCCATGGGAGAACGGGATCATGGGATCTGTGGGATCATGGGATCTGTGGAATAGAATGGGATAATGGGATCCGTGGGATCTGTGGGATAATGGGATCTACGGGATAATGGGATCCATGGGATAATGGGATAATGGGATTCATGGGATGCAATGGGATCTATGGGATCATGGGATCTACGGGATAATGGGATTGGGATGGGATCCATGGGATCATGGGATGTACGGGATCATGGGATCCATGGGATGGGATGGGATTGGGATGGGATGGGATCCATGGAATCCATGGGAGAACGGGATATTGGGATCTGTGGGATCATGGGATGCATGGGATAATGGGATTCATGGGATAATGGGATCTGTGGGATAATGGGATCCATGGAATCCATGGGATTTGTGGGATAATGGCGTCCATGGGATCCATGGGATAATGGGATAGTGGGATCTGTGGGATCCATGAGATAATGGGATCTGTGGGATAACAGGATCTGTGGGATAATGGGATCCATGGGATTGGGATGGGATCCATAGGATAATGGGATAATGGAATTCATGGGATTGGGATGGGGTAGGATGGGATCCATGGGATCAATGGGATAATGGGATCTGGGGGACTGGGGTGGGATGGGATCCATGGGAGAATGGGATCCGTGGGATTCCGGGGTCAATGCGATCTGTGAGTTAATGGGATCCGTGGGATTGGAATGGGATGGGATCCATGGGAAATGGGAGAATCGGATAATGGGATCCATGGGATCTGTGGGATAATGGGATCCGTAGGATCTGTGGGATAATGGGCTCTGTGGGACTGGGATGGGATGGGATCCATGGGAGAATGGGATCCGTGGGATTCCTGGGACAATGCGATCTGTGAGTTAATGGGATCCGTGGGATTGGAATGGGATGGGATCCATGGGAAATGGGAGAATCGGATAATGGGATCCATGGGATAATGGGATCCGTGGGTTAATGGGATCTGTGGGATCATGGGATAATGGGATTGGGATGGGATCCATAGGATGGGATGGGATAATGGGATCCATGGAATCCAAGGGAGAACGGGATAATGGGATCTGTGGGATCATGGGATCCATGGGATTGGGGTGGGATCCATGGGAGAATGGGATCAGTGGGATTTGTGGGATAATGGGATCTGTGGGTTAATGGGATCCATGGGATCATGGGATGCATGGGATTGGGATGGGATCCATGGGATAATGGGATCCATGGGATAATGGGATCCGTGGAATGGAATGGGATAATGGGATAATGGGATCCATGGGATAATGGGATCCGTGGGTTAATGGGATCTGTGGGATCATGGGATAATGGGATTGGGATGGGATCCATAGGATGGGATGGGATAATGGGATCCATGGAATCCAAGGGAGAACGGGATAATGGGATCTGTGGGATCATGGGATCCATGGGATTGGGGTGGGATCCATGGGAGAATGGGATTTACGGGATCTGTGGGATAATGGGATCCATGGGAACAATGGGATAATGGGATCTGTGGGACTGGGATGGGATGGAATGGGATCCATGGGATCCATGGGATTGGGGTGGGATCCATGGGAGAATGGGATTTATGGAATCTGTGGGATAATGGGATCCATGGGAACAATGGGATAATGGGATCTGTGGGACTGGGATGGGATGGAATGGGATCCATGGGATCATGGGATCTGTGGGATCATGGGATCCATGGGATTGGGGTGGGAGCTGTGGGATAATGGGATCTATGGGATCTGGGGGATAATGGGATCTGTGGGATCTGGGGGGTAATGGGATCTGTGGGATTGGGATGGGATGGGATAATGGGATGGGATCCATGGGATAATAGGATCTGTGGGATAATGGGATCCATGAGATGGAATGGGATAATGGGATAATGGGATCCATGGGATAATGGGATCCGTGGGATAATGGGATCCATGGAATGGAATGGGATAATGGGATCCATGGGATCATGGGATCCGTGGGATCATGGGATAATGGGATTGGGATGGGATGGGATAATGGAATGGGATTGATGGGATTGATGAGCTGGAATGGGACTGGTTTGGGTTGGAATTTTGGGATCGTCCCATTCCCAACTTTTCCATGGGGCACATCCCAAATTTCCTCGGAATCCGCTCCCCCACCCCTCCTTTTTTTTGGGAATCTGCTCCATCCCCCTCCCGCTTCCCGACACTTCCCAATCCCATTCCCGAATCCTTTCCCTCGGGAACGCTCCCGCCCCTTTCCTGGCATTCCCGGATCTCCGGGAATTCCCAGATTCCCGGTTTTTATTCCCAGAGCACACCGAGAATTCCCTGTGCCAGGAGGAATGGGAAGAGAAGCTGCTCCAGGTGAGAATCCCGGGAACGCCGGGAACGGCGGCGGCTTTTTCCCGGGATTTTTCCCTCTGGGAAAAAAGGCGGGAAAGGCGAATCCGGATTCCTCGGGAATGTTTCCCGTCGGATTTGGGAAAAACCTTCGGAGCTGGGAAGGGCCGGTGGCGATCCTCTGGAAGTGGGAAATCTGGGAATGGGATCCCGGATTTGGGGTGCGAAAGTCGGGATTGCGGAGGGGACCTCGGAATTCCGGGGGGATTTGGGATGGGAATCCAGAATTCCGGAGGGTTCTTGGAATTCCATGGGAATTTGGGATAGGAACCGAGAATTCCAAAGGATCGTCAGAATTCCATGGGAATTTGGGATTGGAAACCAGAATTCCAGAGGGTCCTGAGCTTTCCATGGGAATTTGGGATGGGAATCCAGAATTCCAAAGGATTGTCAGAATTCCATGGGGATTTTGGGATGGGAATCCGGAATTCCAGAGGGTTTTTGGAATTCCATGGGAATTTGGGATGGGAAACCGGAATTCCAAAGGGTCCTGAGCGTTCCGTGGGGATTTGGGATGGAAAACCGGAATTTCAAAGGATCCTGAGCTTTCCATGGGATTTTGGGATGGGAATCCGGAATTCCAGAGGGTTTTTGGAATTCCATGGGAATTTGGGATGGGAAACCGGAATTCCAAAGGAATTCTCAGAATTCCATGGGGATTTAGCGTGGGAAATCAGAATTCCAAGGAATCCTCAGAATTCCATGGGATCTGGGATGGGAATCCAGAATTCCGAAGGATTGTCAGGAGTCCATGGGATTGTGGGATGAGAAACCAGAATTCCGAGGGGTCCTTAGAATTCCATGGGATCTGGGATGGGAATCCAGAATTCCGAAGGATTGTCAGGAGTCCATGGGATTGTGGGATGAGAAACCAGAATTCCGAGGGGTCCTTAGAATTCCATGGGATCTGGGATGGGAATCCAGAATTCCGAAGGATTGTCAGGAGTCCATGGGATTGTGGGATGAGAAACCAGAATTCCGAGGGGTCCTTAGAATTCCATGGGATCTGGGATGGGAATCCAGAATTCCGAAGGATTGTCAGGAGTCCATGGGATTGTGGGATGAGAAACCAGAATTCCGAGGGGTCCTTAGAATTCCATGGGATCTGGGATGGGAATCCAGAATTCCGAAGGATTGTCAGGAGTCCATGGGATTGTGGGATGAGAAACCAGAATTCCGAGGGGTCCTTAGAATTCCATGGGATCTGGGATGGGAATCCAGAATTCCGAAGGATTGTCAGGAGTCCATGGGATTGTGGGATGAGAAACCAGAATTCCGAGGGGTCCTTAGAATTCCATGGGATCTGGGATGGGAATCCAGAATTCCGAAGGATTGTCAGGAGTCCATGGGATTGTGGGATGAGAAACCAGAATTCCAGAGGGTTCTTGGAATTCCACGGAGATTTGGGGATGAGAAACCAGAATTCCAAAGGGTTCTTAGAATTCCATGGGAATTGGGGATGGAAAACCAGAATTCCAAAGGCTCCTGAGCATTCCATGGGGATTTTGGGGTGGGAAACCAGAATTCCAGAGGGTTTTTGGAATTCCATGGGAATTTGGGATGGGAAACCAGAATTCCAAAGAGTCCTGAGCATTCCGGGGGATTTGGGGTGGGAATCCAGAATTCCAAAGGATTGTCAGAATTCCATGGGATTTGGGATGAGAAACCAGAATTCCAAAGAGTCCTTAGAATTCAGTGGGAANATTTGGGGTGGGAATCCAGAATTCCAAAGGATAGTCAGGATTCCATGGGATTTTGGGGGGAGAATCTGGAATTCCAAAGGATCGTCAGAGTTCCATGGGGATTTTGGGGTGGGAAACCAGAATTCCGAAGGGTCCTTAGAATTCCATGGGAATTTGGGATGGGAAACCAGAATTCCAAAGGCTCCTTGCAATTCCATGGGATTTTGGGATTGGAAACCAGAATTCCAGAGGGTCCTCAGAATTCCGTGGGAATTTGGGAATGGGAATCCGGAATTCCAAGGAATTCTCAGGATTCCATGGGATTTTGGGATGGGAAACCAGAATTCCGAAGGGTCCTTAGAATTCCATGGGGATTTGGGATGGGAAACCAGAATTCCAGAGGGTGCTGAGCATGCCATGGGGATTCGGGATGAGAAACCAGAATTCCAAGAGATCCTTAGAATTCCATGGGAATTTGGGATGGGAATCCAGAATTCCAAAGGATTGTCAGAATTCCATGGGATTTAGGATGGGAATCCAGAATTCCAGCAGGCTCTTGGAATTCCATGGGAATTTGGGATGAGAACCCGGAATTCCCGGGATTCCCACGGCCCGTTCCCTGCCCCAGTTTCTCCGGGAATCCCTGGCCGCCATCCCGGATAAATCCTGGATTTGCCCGCTGGTGTCGGAGACGTTCCGGCAGCTCCGCGCCTCCGACGGCTCCCGGGCCGAAAAGGTGAGGATCGGGAAGAGATTTCCCCGGAATTTTTTTGCTTTTTTCCCTTTCCTTCCGCTGGAATTCCCAGATTTTCCCTGTTTTCCCAGAATTTCCTCTACAGATCCATGGGAACGGCGCTGGAATTCTGTCCCAGCAAGGAGCTGGTCCGGAAGCAGCTCCAGGAGCTCCTGGAAAACGCCCGCTACCAGGAGGAGGAGGAGAGGGAGGTGAGGAATCCACGGAAAAATCCCCAGGAAATGGGAATTCCGGGAATTTTTCCTGCTTGGGGGGCGAAAAAGGCGGAATTCCCGAGGGAAAAGGGGTTTGGGATCCTCGGGAATGGGGTCGGATTGGGATTTTCCCCGAGGGGAGCGGCGGCGAAAATGGTGGGAATTGCCGAGTGAAATCCCGGGATTCCGCGGGATTCCTGACTGAAATCCTGGAATTCCAAGGAGTCCCTATTAAATAATGGAATTCCAACTGAAATCCCGGAATTCCGCGGGATTCCCGAGGGGAATCGGGGAATTCCAAGGAATCCCTATTAAATAATGGAATTCCAACTGAAATCCCGGAATTCTGCGGGATTCCTGACTGAAATCCTGGAATTCCAAGGAATCCCTGTTAAATAATGGAATCCCAACTGAAATCCCGGAATTCTGCGGGATTCCTGACTCAAATTCTGGAATTCCAAGGAATCCCTGCAGAAATCATGGAATCTCACTGAAAATCCTGGAATTCTGTGGGAATCCTGACTAAAATCCCAGAATTCCATGGAAACGTTGACTAAAATCATGGAATTCCAAGGAATCTGAACAAAATCCTGGAATTCTGTGGGATTCGTGACTGAAATCGTGGAATTCCATGGAATCTGACTAAAAGCATGGAATTCTGGGGAATCCTGAATGAAATCATGGAATCCCAACTAAAATCCCGGAATTCTGTGGGATTCCTGATGGAAATCATGGCATTCCAAGGAATTCTGACTGATATCATGGAATTCCAAGGAATCCTGTCTGAAATTATGGAATTCGATGGAATCCCTACTAAAATCATGGAATCCCAACTAAAATCCCGGAATTCTGTGGGATTCCTGAGTGAAATCAGGGAATTCCATGGAATCTGACTAAAATCATGGAATTCCATGGAATCCCAACTAAAATCCTGGAATTCTGTGGGATTCTCGACTAAAATCCCAGAATTCCATGGAAACCCTGACTAAAATCATGGAATTCCAAGGAATCTGAACAAAATCCTGGAATTCTGTGGGATTCCTGACTGAAATCATGGAATTCCATGGAATCTGACTAAAAGCATGGAATTCTGGGGAATCCTGAATGAAATCATGGAATCCCAACGAAAATCCTGGAATTCTGTGGATTCCTGATGGAAATAATGGAATTCCAAGGAATTCTTACTAAAATGATGGAATCCCGACTGAAATCCCGGAATTCTGTGGGATTCCTGACTGAAATCAGGGAATTCCAAGGATTCCTGACTAAAACCATGGAATTCCAAGGAATCTGAGCAAAATCATGGAATTCCATGGAATCCCAATGAAAATCCTGGAATTCTGTGGGAATCCTGACTAAAATCCTAGAATTCCATGCAAACCCTGGCTAAAATAATGGAATTCCAAGGAATCTGAACAAAATCATGGAATTCTGTGGGATTCCTGACTGAAATCAGGGAATTCCAAGGATTCCTGACTAAAACCATGGAATTCCAAGGAATCTGAGCAACATCCTGGAATTCTGTGGGATTCCTGACTGAAATCCTGGAATTCCATGGAATCTGACTAAAATCCTGGAATTCCATGGACTCCCGACGAAAATCCTGGAATCCCAAAGAAAATCCCGGAATTCTGTGGCGTCCCCGACGATATTCACGGAATTCCAAGGAGTCTGAGCAACGTCCTGGAATTCTGTGGGATTCCTGACTGAAATCCTGGAATTCCATGGAATCTGACTAAAATCCTGGAATTCCATGGACTCCCGACGAAAATCCTGGAATCCCAAAGAAAATCCCGGAATTCTGTGGCGTCCCCGACGATATTCACGGAATTCCAAGGAGTCTGAGCAACGTCCTGGAATTCTGTGGGATTCCTGACTGAAATCCTGGAATTCCATGGAATCTGACTAAAATCCTGGAATTCCATGGACTCCCGACGAAAATCCTGGAATCCCAAAGAAAATCCCGGAATTCTGTGGCGTCCCCGACGATATTCACGGAATTCCAAGGAGTCTGAGCAACGTCCTGGAATTCTGTGGGATTCCTGACTGAAATCCTGGAATTCCATGGAATCTGACTAAAATCCTGGAATTCCATGGACTCCCAACGAAAATCCTGGAATCCCAAAGAAAATCCCGGAATTCTGTGGGATTCCTGACTGAAATCCTGGAATTCCATGGACTCCCAACGAAAATCCCAGAATTCTGCGGGATTCCCAACTTAAATCGTGGAATTCCAAGGAATTCTGACTGAAATAATGGAATTCCACGGAATCCCTACTAAAATCATGGAATCTCAATGAAAATTCTGGAATTCTGTGGGATTCCCGATGAAAATCATGGAATTCCAAGGAATCTGAGCAAAATCCTGGAATTCTGTGGGATTCCTGACTGAAATCCTGGAATTCCATGGAATCTGAACAAAATCATGGAATTTCAGGGAATCCCAACTAAAATCATGGAATTCTGTGGGAATCCTGACTAAAATCCTAGAATTCCATGCAAACCCTGGCTAAAATAATGGAATTCCAAGGAATCTGAACAAAATCATGGAATTCTGTGGGATTCCTGACTGAAATCCCGGAATTCTGTGGGATTCCTGACTGAAATCCTGGAATTCCATGGAATCTGACTAAAATCCTGGAATTCCATGGACTCCCAACGAAAATCCTGGAATCCCAAAGAAAATCCCGGAATTCTGTGGGATTCCCGACGAAAATCATGGAATTCCAAGGAATCTGAGCAAAATCCTGGAATTCTGTGGGATTCCCGACTGAAATCATGGAATTCCATGGAATCCCAACTAAAATCCCGGAATTCCATGAAATCGCAACTAAAATCCTGGAATTCTGTGGGAATCCTGACTGATATCCCAGAATTCCATGGGAACCTTGACTAAAATAATGGAATTCCAAAGAATCTGACTAAAATCCCGGAATTCCATGGAATCTCAATGAAAATCCCGGAATTCTGTGGGATTCCCGACTGAAATCCCGGAATTCCAAGGGGCTTTTCCGGGAATTCCATCGCGGTCCCTCCGCAGGGAAAAAAAATTCCAGGTTTTTTCCGCCTTTCCCGGCTTTTCCCAACATTCCCAATCCCCGGGAATTCCAGCCGGGAATGGTCGGATCCGAGTCCCGGCGCGGTCGGAATTCCGCAGGAGCCGGGAACGAAAGCCGGGAAAACTTCGGGAATTCCGAACCGGCCTCTCGCGGTTTTTTTATTCCCGGAATTCCCGCAGGCCTTGGCTTCGTGCTTCGGGATCTGCGCCCGGAATCACCTGGAAGAGACTTTGGAAAAACTGGAGGAATTCCCCAAATCCGACGTCTTCAAGAAATCCCAGGGATTGTTCAGCATCTTCAAGGTGGGAATTCCGGGGGATTCCCGGGAATGCCGGAATTCCCGGGAGCGGGGGCGGGGGGGAGGGAGGGGCTCATCCCGGGGAAAATCGGGATTGAAGGAATTCCAGAGGGACCCAGGGATGGGGAACGAGGGAACGGCCTCCGGGTGGGAATTTCGGGAATATTCCCTCTGGAATTCCGGGTTGGAATTCCCGTCCCGAAGGTGAAGATTCCCAAGGATTTTGGGAAGGAATTCCGCTCCGGGAGGGAGCGGGATGGAATTCCCAAGGAATTTTCCGGCTGCTCCATCCCTGGAATTCCCAGCTTGGGAGAATCCCCGGGATATCGGGAATTCCCCCGGGCACGGAATGCTGGGAATGGGATCGCGGCGGAAATCCTGGAATTCCGAGGGAGCCCCGGTGGAATTGTGGAATTCCGGGGGAACGCGGGTGAAAAAACCCGGGAATCCTGGGGGAATCCTTCTCAAATTCTTGGAATTGCAGGGAAATCCTACGAAAAATCCTGGAATTGCAACAAAATCCTCCGCAAAATCTTGGAATTCCAAGGAAATACTCCACAAAATCCCGGAATTCCCAGGAAATCCTCCTCAAAATCCTCCTCAAATCCCGGAATTCCAACAAAATCCTCCCCAAAATCCTGGAATTCCAAGCCGGAATTCCAACAAAATCCTCCCCAAATGGAAATGCTTCTCAAATTCTTGGAATTCTAAGGAAATGCTCCCCAAAATCCTCCTCAAATCCCGGAATTCCAACAAAATCCTCCCCAAAATCCTGGAATTCCAAGGAAATCCTCCTTAAAACCCTGGAATTCTGTGGAAATCCTCAAAATCCCAGAATTCCAAGGAAATCCTCCTGAAATCCCAGAATTCTGTGGAAATCCTTCTCAAAATCCGGGAATTCCAAGGAAATCCCCTGTAAAATCCTGGAATTTCAAGGAAATCCTTTTGAAAATCCTGGAATTCCAAGAAAATCCTCCTCAAAATCCTCCACAAATCCTGGAATTCCGAGGGAGCCCCGGTGGAATTGTGGAATTCCGGGGGAAAAATCCTGGGATTCCGCGGAATTCCTCCTCAAAAGGCTGGAATCTTGGGGGAATCCTTCTCAAATTCTTGGAATTCTGGGGAAATCCTACCAAAAATCCTGGAATTCCAAGGAAATTTTCCTCAAATCCTGGAATTCCAAGGAAGTCCTCCTAAAGATCGTGGGAATCGGAGAAAATCCTCCTCAAAATCCCAGAATTCCAACAAAATCCTTCTCAAATCCCGGAATTCCAAGGAAATCTTCCTCAAAGTCTCAGAATTCCAGGAGAAATCCTCCTCAAAATCCTCCTCAAATCCCGAAATTCCAACAAAATCCTCCCAAAATCTTGGAATTCCAAGGAAATATTCCACAAAATCCCGGAATTCCAAGGGAATCTTCCTAAAAATCCTCCTCAAATCCTGGAATTCCAACAAAATCCTCCACAAAATCCTGGAATTCCAAGGAAATCTTCCTAAAAATCCTCCTCAAAATCCTGGAATTCTGTGGAAATCCTCCACAAAATCCCAAATTCCAAGGAAATCCTCCACAAAATCCTGGAATTCCGACAAAATCCCCCCTAAAATCCTGGAATTGCAAGGAAATCCTTCTAAAAATCCTCTTCAAATCCCAGAATTCCAAGGAAATCCTCCTCAAAATCCTGAAATTACAAGGAAATCCTCCTCAAATCCTGGAATTCCAAGGAAATCCTCCTGAAATCCCGGAATTCTGTGTAAATCCTTCTCAAATTCTTGGAATTCCAAGAAAATCCTCCCCAAAATCCTCCTCAAATCCCAGAATTCCAACAAAATCCCCCCTAAAATCCTGGAATTCCAAGGAAATCCTCCTCAAATCCCAGAATTCTGTGGAAATCCTCCTCCAAATCCCGGAATTCCAAGAAAATATTCCCCAAAATCCTGGAATTCCAAGGAAATATTCCCCAAAATCCTGGANCCTCCAAATCCCGGAATTCCAAGAAAATATTCCCCAAAATCCTGGAA